>CAAKHC010005312.1:9845-27139 GCA_901007825.1 Macroramphosus scolopax | reverse complement strand
CGGGGGGGGGGGGAAGAAAAGGAAGGGGGGGGGGGGGGGGGGGGGGGGGGGGGGGGGGGGCTGCTCAAGGGCTCTTCAGTTTTTATATTTTTGGTCCTTGCAGGTCCAGGGGATCGAACCTTTCGGCCAAGTAGGAGACTTTGTGTGTGCAGCAGTTCAACTTGTGACCTGATAAATATTTGCATGTTCAGTTTGGACGGAGTCGTTCACGTTAAGGTTTTTAACCGGGTGATCAGATTTTACTTTTGTGATTTCAGATCACATATAAATTCACACAGAAGGAACAAGAGCAGGAAGAACTTCCAGCATCTTCTGTGTTCATCATGTGGTCCTAAGATTGTACTTGACTTGAAGACTTACATACAAGACTATAGGGAAGCAGGCGAAGGGCTTCATTCAGCTGCAGATCCACTCTGACAAGATTTACTAGCTTTAGTTTGTATGTGAGTATATCAGATTATTTTAAAAAAAAAAAATTAAAGATAGATAATATCACACGGAAGTCACGTCTATGTTAGAGGAGGTGCCAAGAATTCATAATTGGGACATGTTGGTGAGGCTGAGGGCCACTGGAAGAGTCAGAATCCTCTTAGTTAGAATTCTGTCTTTAAATTAAAAAACATTATTTTCTTTTGAATTTTGACTTTAAATTCCTAATTCAGATTTTTTTTGTTAGAATTCTGTCTTTAATTTAGAAATTTAGAAATTTAACATTTTTGAGTTTTGACATTTTTTCAGAATTCTGTAATAAAAAAAAGTCAGAATCCAAAATTATTTTTCACAGTGGCTCTAATCTCGTTTTTAATTTAAATTCTGAATTACAAGAAAAAAAAAATCAGAGCCCAACTATTTTTTCACATTGTTCCTCTTCCGTACTTTAAGTCATTTTATGTATTTTATTTATACGATTAAAAGTTAAAGGGACAGTCTGCATTAATAAACATCTCTGTAAATGAACAGTTCAGCTATTTAGGCAAATGTTCACCGTAAATCTCCCACAAGTACATTTGTCTAAACAATAAAACAGTCTAAACTAAATAAACTGAACAGCTGAAATATAAAACAAATCTCCCAGAATCCTCAGCACCCTCATCGCGGCTGTCTGTTTCGCTCTGAAGGACCATAAAGGAATATGATGAATATTTTATGCTCCTATAAAGTCACAGCCCGGTGTTTTATTATAACCAGCTTCATCCTCATTATGTTTATACACTGAATACGAACTGTATAAAGAAAATCAATCTGTCGTGGGGCCGTTCGAAGAGCTCCACAAACCGGAGAGAATAAAGGTGATGTATTCACGACCAGAATGGAACAACTCAATGTTTCATTGAAATAATCGTTATAGGTGCCGGTGATGGCTGTGACAATGACACAATGCAGTTATCAGAGTGACCTAATTAGCCATTCGACTGTTGGACTGATTGCATCCATTCATTCTCCGGAGATCATAAAAAGATACAGAAGGGAAGCTGATGAGGCTCTGAGGGGATGGAGGTGTCTATAAATGTGTCGGTGCTGATAAACTCTCGTCATGCAGCTCCGCTTGCTCACGACATCATCGCCGCCTCCTCCACCGTTGTTCCTCTTTCAGCCAGAAAAGTGTTAGAAGATGGTTTCATGTCGTGAGGGGAACTGGAGTTGAGAGGAGCAGTGATTGACAGCTCCAAGTGTCTCCACCTCCCCTTTCTATTTCAGTCTGTGGCCGGATCAAAGCGAGCTAGCGGGACAACAGACAGGCAGCAGGCAGACGGTGAGGGACAAGTCTGAGACAGGAGCAACATGCGGCCGGAGAAAAGAACATCGAACACCGCACACAACAACAACAACAACAACAACAACAACAACCACACAACTCCTCATCCAGACGTTTGAGACAGATCCAGGAAACACCAAACGTGTGTGTGTGTGTGTGTGTGTGTGTGTGTGTGTGTGTGTGTGTGTGTGTGTGTGTGTTCTGCTCCTGCTGGCTACATGAAACAGGATCCTCTCCTGCTCGGTTCAGCTGACTGTGGATGGCCAGCAGATTCCAGAAATAACATGCAAAGGATGTAACACGGGTCAGGGTTCCGCCAGCAGCGCTTTCTGCTCCATCATATTATTAATGTGACAAAACAAACGCACCCAAAGACGATGGTTACATGAAGGACAAGTGATGCAACAGGCCGCTCGCAGTACCAGGTATCAGCCAGTAGGACAAATCAGAACTAAACGTGATGTTTAATAAGCAGTGTTGCTCTTTTCCAGGTCAAATCCTATTGGACATAAAGAGATGAGGTCATGTGACCATCAACTATAAGATGGACACACTCCAATAATGTGACTCAGATCAGAACACTCCACATGTCTTAATTCCATTACTGCTTACTACGACAATGATCTTATTTGGAGGAGAGGCTAATGTTGCAGTCCGTGGAAGCTGAGTCAATGAGTCATCGTCATGATGGGAACTCTTCCCGTTAACCCTCATGTGCTTACAGGAAGACAAGAATTAGCACCTCGCTGTCTAATGCCTCCTCAGATATCCACCTATTACTAATCACTGTGGCAGCTGTGGCAGGTGTAAGTCCCCTTATCTAACGTCCACGAGGAGTAAAGTCTCTACTTACTAACTTATATCATATGAATGCATATTTCATACCGTCACAGCTGTGTTTTACTGTGTTTTCATTCATTAATTGGTCAGCAGTCTCCTCGTCCGGGTGAAGCTGGTCTCAAGTGTCGTAATTTATGAGCTCGTAAATAAACTACCAGTCTGAAGGATGGAAGAAAAAACAAAAAGACGTGTATGAAGAGGTGTTAAATGAAGGTTAACTCTTGTGAACTCTGCCTGATCCGGACTGAATGTCAAGTGGATTGGCCGGGGCTTGTTTTCCCAAACACCCTGTTAGCACTCAGCTTAGGTTCGCTTCCACAGAAAGGGACTCGGTCGCAGAGCTTAGACGGCTCACGGGAGGATTTCAACCAGCGAGGAACGCCGGTCACTTCTGTCGGTCCGTCTGTATCTGCCTGTTCCTCCCCGTCTGTCATCTGACGAGCCCCCCCCTCTTCCTGTCTGTCTCACACACACACACATTGAAGGGTTTCTGGTTGTCAGCCAGGGAGATGTTTGGGACGTGTCCCACTCACTGTGCCTCAGTGAGCCCAAAATAAAGTTTATAATGACGGAGCAAACCAGTGTCCAGCGCAGACAGATACCTCGTTACTGGGATTAGTTCCTCTGTGATTGTCTGATGACCTCTCCTGTGTTCCTGTCCGTGTGTCCCAGGTCCGGTCGTCTGCTCGGACGATGAGACGCGTCTGGTGAAGGACCTGTTCAAGGGTTACAACAAGGTGGTGCGTCCTGTTAACCACTTCAGTGAGGCGGTGGTCGTCACCGTGGGACTGCAGTTAATCCAGCTCATCAGTGTGGTGAGGAAAATTATATTTAGATAAACAGAAATGAGGTTGGAGGGCTTTGGACGGACTCGACTCATCAAATGTCTCACGAATAACACACCGATTTCTTAAGTACTTTTGTGTCCAGGTCAAAGGTCAAGCCCACCGGGGCAAAGCACCACCAGAATCTGATGTGAAAGAGTTTATTGAGCAATATGTCATTTACAGCAATAAACACGAGTCGAGTCCTGAATTTCAACTGAATTCCAATATATATGTATAAGGTGGCCTACTTTATCCAGTTGGAGCCGGATTGAACAGGAACTCCATATTTGGCTATAATAATCGTATGACCCCTGACCCCTTGGCTGCTGATGAAGCTGGTACTTTCTACCCTCTGAGCGAGACAAATTGTCTCTGTACTTCTCCAGACTGGATGTATTAATATCGTACCTGATGTGAGAGTCAAGGCCTTTAACCCCCCTGCTACCTGTCAATCACACGTGGTGGAGCTGAGGGGAGCGGTGGGCGGGGCCTGCAGGGCTGAGGGGAGCGGTGGGCGGGGCCTGCGGGGCTGAGGGGGCGTGGCCTGTATAGCTCGGTGATTTCCGGCTCTGTTCGGCTGTGTATGTCGCTCGGGGACCGATCGCCGGCGTTGCTGCTGAGAGTTTCTTAGAGAGAGACAACACATTCCCTCTGCGTCCACTTCGTGTACGAGTTATCTGAGTTGACTGTTAAGTATTCCTGTAAGTATTCTTCTATCTTTAGGAGAATAGAAAAAACATCAATGTCGTCGTTCGGAAATGAAGAACAACAGTTTTTTCTTTCTGCGTCCTTCCAGGATGAAGTCAACCAGATTGTGACCAGTAACGTCCGACTCAGACAGGTAACGTGACCAGAGAGGAAATACTTCATTATCAAATCAGTATTGTTTCTGAAGTTACAAGTGAGTTTTACTTTAACTTGTTCAACAACTGAAACACATTTGAGAGTTCATAACAACACCGTCAAGTCTTTTAGACGCCTGATTAACAATGTTTTTATTCAATACCCCACTTTTCATTTCTAGTTTAACTCACTGCAATACATCTCCTCTACTGTTTATTTAGGGCATGGTGGGGGTGGGGGTGGGGGGGGGCTGTGTTGTATTGAAAAGTGCCACACAAATAAAGTCTGATTGGCTGATATATTACAGGTCTGTATTATTTTATTTATTTGCCTGCAGGTGATAAAAAGACTTTTATCTGTTCTGCTGTGCTGTATGTATTGTCACTATAAAATAAAATCAACTGAATCAAGTCTCTCCCCCCCCCTCCTCCCCCCCTGCCCGCACAGCAATGGGTCGATGTGAACCTGAAGTGGAATCCCGATGAATACGGAGGAATAAAGAAGATTCGAATCCCCTCAACTGACATATGGAAACCTGACTTGGTGCTCTACAACAAGTAAACAGGCCGTGTTTTTGTTTCATGTATGACGCCGTCGTCTCTCTGCTCCTCTGACGCTCCTCCTCCTCCTCTTCCTCCTCCTCCTCTCGTCCTCCTCCTCTGCAGTGCCGACGGAGATTTCGCCATCATCCATGAAACCAAGGGCCTGCTGGAGCACAATGGCATGATAACATGGAACCCGCCCGCCATCTTTAAGAGCTACTGCGAGATCATCGTCCTCCACTTCCCGTTCGACCTGCAGAACTGCAGCATGAAGCTGGGGACCTGGACGTACGATGGACTGCTGGTCGTCATCAACCCGGTGAGTTGATCCACCTCTGCAGAGCAGCAACTACTCATGTAGTTTCCAGAAGAAACACCATGAGGTTGCAGCCCCACCCGATGCCCGTCACCTGTCTCCTTCTCTTCGTAGTACATCACTTCCTGTTCTTCCATCTTTTAGGACAGCGATCGGCCAGACCTCAGTAACTTCATGGAGTCCGGTGAATGGGTGTTGAAGGACTCCCGGAACTGGAAGCACTGGGTTTACTACACCTGCTGTCCCGACACACCGTACCTGGACATCACCTACCATTTCCTGATGCTGCGGCTGCCCCTGTACTTCATCGTCAACGTGATCATTCCCTGCATGCTGTTCTCCTTCCTCACCGGGCTGGTCTTCTACCTGCCGACTGACTCTGGTACGTTGAAGGAGTGTGGAGGCTGAAACTGATGGGGACTAGCAGCTGTCGGTAGCACTTCTCTTAAGGTGTTGGGAGTGAGGTTCACTCACAGCGCAGCTCTCGACCAGCCGACCTCCGTGACACAGGGACATGACCGTATGTCTCTTTGTGTTTGTCCATCGGTCTGCAGGTGAGAAGATGACTCTCTCCATCTCCGTCTTGCTGTCCCTGACCGTCTTCCTGCTGGTCATCGTGGAGCTGATCCCCTCCACCTCCAGCGCTGTTCCTCTCATCGGGAAATACATGCTCTTCACCATGGTGTTTGTCATCGCCTCCATCATCATCACCGTCATCGTCATCAACACACATCACCGCTCGCCCAGCACTCACACGATGCCCGCGTGGATCCGCAAGGTTTGTCTCCTGTGTGACGACTTTCATGTCTGAAAGGAACGGATATCTGATGGTGTTCGTCTCGCAGGTCTTCATCGAGACGATTCCCAACATGATGTTCTTCTCGACGATGAAGCGTCCCAGTCAGGAGATCCGTCAGAAAAGGTTGTTCCCCACCGACATGGACATCTCCGACATCTCAGGCAAGGCTCCCGACTGGACCGAACATCTGGACATGAAGTCAGAATCACTCACCTCAACCTGCCCTCTGTCAACCCTCCGCAGGTAACCCCACCCCCACCAGCGTCACCTACCAGTCTCCCATCGCTAAGAACCCTGACGTCCGCAGTGCCATCGAAGGAGTGAAGTACATCGCTGAGACCATGAAGTCGGACGAGGAGTCCAACAGTGTAAGAACACTTGAACACGGTGTCCGGAGTCACTGAACCTCCTGAGCCCCGGCGCTCAGTGAATAACCAAATTATGATGAACTGCAGACGGAGGTTCATGTTCTCTGTCTCCTCCTCGTCTTGTTGTGTTGCAGGCAGCAGAGGAGTGGAAGTTCGTCGCCATGGTTTTGGACCACATCCTGCTCTGTGTCTTCATGGCCGTGTGCATCATCGGGACGCTCGCCGTCTTCGCCGGGAGACTCATCGAGCTCAACACGCTGTAGAGATGTGCGTGCGTGTGTGTGTGTGTGTGTGTGTGTGTGTGTGTGTGTGTGGTCAGACTCGGGGAGGCATCACAAGTGTTTATTTTCAGACCGACAGTCTGAGTTGATTTTGAAAGGCTCTCATGTCTCCGTTGAACGTGTGAGGTTTATTTCATGGGAACGAGGAGGCCGCAGGTACATCCAGACGTCTCAGCGGCGTCACGTGATCAGACGGGTGGATCATACTTGAAACCGTATTTTTCTATTGTTTTTTTTTTTCTACAGTGTTTTTCTGCTCCGGTGGGCATGATGATGATGATGATGATGATGATGATGATGATTGTATGTTATTCCTGTTATGTTTTGTTTGTTTACATGAGATTCCAGCTCGTACTGCAATGAAGACGAGAGAACAGAGGTGCTGAGATCTCTGTGACCTCCAGAGTGAAGGTCGACTTGTTCCAAAACACAGCTGATCCTCTTCTTCACTCCACTTTCATGCATCTTGTCCATGAAACGTCTCTGAGTGCCGGCGAGATATTTTCCACTTTGGGAAGTTTTATTTTTTTGTTCCGCTCGACACTCGGCTGACCTCTGAACTTTGATGCGTTGGGAGACAACATGTTCACCTGCAGGTTGTCAGAGGCTCGTTCATTAATATTAACTCATTTGCTTCTTTTGAAACTTCCCCACCAGAGGGACTTTACTCAGACCTAAGAGTTGTTGGAGGATCCTCTTTTGAGTGGAATGAACCTTTAAACCTCCTGCAGGGTGGGTACCTCCCGACCAGTAGAGGAACCCTGAGGGACGTCAGGGGTTCAGGGTTTGATGCAGCCGGCATGTTTCAAAACAAGAACTGCTGTTAACCTCTGAACATCAGTCCGTAAAGGTTCAGATCATTGATGTCTGACAGGAGGAAGATCCTCCTACAGGCTCCTGATCGTAGTTTGTTTCCCCTCCAGGGATCATAGCCGACGTCCAAAATCAGAATTAGAAAGAAGGTGAGTGACTCGTTGTTCAATTTCCCAGACGTCAACAACAAGAGGAAGACTTTCAAGCAGATGATGTAAAACCGTTGTGAAGATCATTGCTGCAGTGTTGCCTCTCTGTTAGAAGTCAACGTGATTGATTGTGCAGCTCTGATTCCTGTCGGACAAGCAAGACCGTCGAGTCTTTTTATTGTCCTCTGACGTTGTGTTTTGTACATTTGAAGTTATGTAGATGTGGAATAGAGTGATAAATAAAAGTCACATTAACATAGTTGAAGTAATTCGATGTTGTACTATCAAATGAATTAAGAATAAAATATCACAGTACTTATTGTTGATAGTGAACCTTTAAACGGTGAGTGAGACGTGGGAGGGGAAAACATTTGAAGACAACAACTCGCCATCATTTGTTGTTGAAGAACTTTATGACAACCAGCGATGGGAGAAAAGTACCTGAAACATCCAGCGGAGCAAAACAAAACCACAAATACAGAAAATCAAACGTGAGTCAGCGGGTGAGAAGTTGGGTCACGACGTTCCAAATGATCCGACACGTGTTCCGACCAGCTGTCCGACTCTCCGTGACGAACCTCTCGACACATGTTGAGGTCAACAAACTAGTTTGAAATATAATAACGAATCTGAAAGTTGTAAACTACAAACACTCAAGTGGCACTTAGAATAGAATTCAATGTTTTGATCATCTACATCCCAAAAAGATTTAATCCAATAACTTTAGTGTGTTTTTTAAAAAAAAACCACCCGGGGACAGTGCTGCTCAGTTAAACTGTGAAACCCTACAGTGGTGTGTTGCTATGGTAACTGGACAGACAGAGGAGACTGTAAACCAATGAAAACAACAGCAGCGACCGTCACACACACATCAACAGAGCACCAGGTTAAAACACCTCAAATAAACGTGGGCACCAAAACATTTCAACGAGAAAGCTGCGGAACAGAAAACACTTTTAAACGCTTGATGACATCATAGGACCGCGTCAATTACACACACAATAAGGCCAAATACATAACAAAAGGATCTCAGTGCAAATGAAGTCAGATGAACACGCAGATAAAACATTTGTCTAATAATAACGACGACTTTAACAACTGTGATTGGCAACCTGGTATTTTCCGCCCCGGCGACTGCCTCTTAAAAGCAAGCTAATAATAAGACAACTTGTGTCACGCCTGACTGATTCCTCCGACCTCGTGAGTCCACGTGTTCCCTCCGTCCTTATGAGCAGGTTATCTGGATAAGATTTGAGTTCATGCACTGGATGCTACATGCAGCCTTCTGGGTAACTGCAGCTTCAGAACATTAGGCAGCATCTAACTTCCCCTCGCCAGCAGCCAGCAGCAGAGAGTCGACGTATCGTAGCTCCGCCCCCCCTTGCAGCCAGCGGGCAGCATATTGGAGCAGCGGAAACTGCTCATATCCCAGATACCATGTGTCTGCGTGCTCTAACACGTATAAATACAACAAGGTAAGACGTAGGTTATTGGGAGAGGAAGGAAAACAAAGCAGTACTCTGACACTTAGTGGTACTTGTCATATAGTGTAAACACAAGCGATGATGTCACGCACGGCATCAAGCAGTCGTGCCCCCCCCCTCCCCCCGATCAGCAGGCCAAACCTCCGGCGCCTAACTTTGCTATTTCATTTTATATTTATTTCATATCATTAAAAGTAAAGAACTCACTAAATCAAAAAAGAAAAAAGAAAAATCCTGTTCAGAAGAGGCTCATCAGTCTGATGACCTTTGACCTACTAGTTTGACGTGTTGTCATTATGTCAAGAGAAGCATGCAGCGTACAAGCAAGCTGGTCCGATGGCGCTCAGGCAGGAATATCTCTCTGCCACCTGCAGCTCTTGCACCAGCAAAGGAGTTTTATCGGGTTCGACTGCTGCATGTCGCGTTTTTCAAATGATGTTCTAATGTCGAGAGAGAGAAAACATGCGAGTTGCACGGCTAAATTTTAGGCTGCATGTGTGTTTGACAGAGACCTTGGCAAACTGGAACCAGGTCGATAAACTCATGATATAAAGCATCATACATCGAGCTCTGCTGTTCCCCGAAAGATTTGTTCTGACGCCGACTCCATGATGCATTCGTAACCTACGTACTCTCTCAGAGAAATACATGATGGAAAAGTGGGTCAAAGAAGAAAAGTGCAGCTCCTGAGGACAAACCCTCCGTGAGGCAGCAGTTGTATCCAAATACTTAAAAAGCTAAAAAAAACAACTTACATATTAAATTAGAGCGTTATTAAACAGTGTCAACACATGCAGAGCTCATCAGGAAACAATCTTCCAACACCTGCCGGTGCATCTCCAGTGAAGATCATTTATCTTCCTGTATGTTATTTAATAATAGAAATAACTACTTAGAAATCTTACTACATAGTTTTTCGTTAAGAACAGGAAGCCGTCGGCCCTGAGAGCTTCACACAGAAACACGAGAGAGACTGATGACGACGTTCTGGCTGCGAGGAGAAAAGACGTGAAGCTGTCGTGCATCCAAACTGCTTTAAAACATGCCACCTGTCAATCATGGCCAGTACCGAGACCTTTGGTTCTTCCAGAGCGGTCAGACACCTCCGGTTCCTCTTCTGGACTCTGCAGCTACGACGGCTGAGGTTCTGTCTCACAGGGGGGGGCAGGACTCGGCTCTGACGCCACCTCCTCCTCCTCCTGAAGTTCTTCTTCTTCTTCCGCCTCCTCCTTCTTCTCGTCCTGCTGCTTCTCTGATTGCAGCTCGCTCGCCACCTCCTCGGGGCGCCGGGCCTCATCTTCTCCAATCTCTCTCTCATCTGTGAAGCAACGCAAGTGATTATCAGCAAACAAAGAGACGAAAACAAAAAGGAAAAATAAGAGTGAGAGAGAAGAAGCATTGAAGATGATGAGGATTAACGGCCGTACAACAAGTGATTGAGTGTTGGGAGTTAAAATCAGGGATGAAATCAAAGAAAAGCTTCAGCATATCTTTGTTAGGATCAAGTTAAACAAGAACAGACTGGATTAAAACCCCTTAAACTAAACGGTTAATTAAAGATGACAAAACAAACCTGTCAATCAATGTTGTCACAGATTATAATTACATCCTCATTAAAATTAATAAAACGATAAGTTCTGTGGATCTAAAGGTCAAATAGAAGGTGCATCAAAGTATTAATGATTAATATTTCCATGTGGTAGAAAGAAGACCTGAGCCCCGTTCAGACAGGATTAATAATCCAGGAGGAGACGAGCAGTTAAATCCTGATCTTTGATAACTTGGCTCATTAGGTCCAGTTACAGGCTTGTAGTGATGAAAAGGAAACATGGATGTTCAGGAGGAAGATCACATGACACAGTGCCTAATAAAGATCTGGACGGATGAACCATCGGGATTAAAATTTGGGATGAGGGAGAATGTTGGTCAGGATGGAATTAGAATCGTCAGAGCTCCTCTCCAGACGTTAATCATGTCTGAACATGGGGACCTGATGCAACATGACACTTTGTGCACAAAATATTAGACACAAGTCATTTGGGAGGAAATCAAGCCTCAATCTAAATCAGTTGGAATCAGCGGGATCAGCCGGAGCAGGTGAGAGGAGGGGCCGGGGAACCTGGACTCTGCAGGGGTCGGCTCTGGTGGTTCTGTGAACTCTGCTGGATCTGGAAACTGTGCACCAAATTCCAGGGAGCCGGCGCCTTGGCTAGAGGCAAGATCACACTGTTAAAACTCACCGGTCGCTGCAATGCTGCAGAGTTAAGAGTGCCGACAGGTCTGACGAGGGAAAGAATGCAGTGAACCAAATTTGGGGAGGTTACATGGATTCTGCGTCTCTACCGTTCACCAAAGCTTCTGAGAGCTGGAGATTAGCTTGTTTTATTTACCTGAGCTAAGCCGAAAAACACAGAATCAGATTCACTAATGATGCTTTGGTAGCAAGCAGGGATCCAACGTGTTTGTGTTTTCCCTCCTCTTGACACATCACCATGACAACAAACACTAGAATCGACTTAAGAAGATACTTAGGAAGATAACTGGGGGCAAGTCTCAATCCGAAGATTATAATTTGATGCTGATATTTGAAGGTTGAGGTGTGTTTACCTCTGCTGGCTCTTTGCTCAGCAGTGACTTCATTGAAGGAGGGAAAACAATCAAACACAGTTATATGACAAAAAGTAACTCTGTGAAGAAGCTGCAGGTGGTTAGGACATGGAGGAAGTTACACATGAAGCAAGAGACAAGTACGAGGGTGTGAGTGTGTCTCTCTCAGGGGAGTCTTAGTCTCTATGATCTTCTATTCTCAGACTCAGAACTAATTTAGTTTTTGTGTGATCTGATTTGTTTACTTCAGATACGATTTAGACTCTGCACAGACACTGTTTGTCTGCAGTAGAACTCGTATAGTGCTGTATGTGTGTTCTCCAGTACCTCCAGAAGGGGGAGCGCTCTCCTCTGTGTCAGTGCCAGAACGTGGCGTCGGTCCAGGGGAACGTGACTCTGAACGCAGCCTCCTCTCATAGCTGAA
The DNA here is from genome assembly GCA_901007825.1 of Macroramphosus scolopax. Classification (NCBI taxonomy): domain Eukaryota; kingdom Metazoa; phylum Chordata; class Actinopteri; order Syngnathiformes; family Centriscidae; genus Macroramphosus; species Macroramphosus scolopax. The sequence continues at coordinate 15,090 of CAAKHC010005312.1, read as the reverse complement.
CTCTGGGAGCCTGGGAGCCTGAGGGCGCGTCTTCCTGGCCGGATTCAAGAAGTAACAATACGCACAACGGAACGCTGCACAGGGAGAATAAAGACCAGGACAAAGACAACAACAAGACAGGAAATGAAAGAAGAAGAGACACGAATTACAGACTTGTTTGCATTGTTATATACATCCTAAATACTCCACTTCTTTCCGAACGGAGATGATCAATGAATGGTGATGTGTTTCTGTTCTTACCCAGATATTCGTACTCTTCTTTCAGAGCCATGCCATTATGAGAAAAACACTGTTGGCAGATCAAAGCGTATCTACAGGGAAGAAGAAGAGGGACCAGAAGGAGAGTGTTAGAGATGACAGGTCTGGTGTTCAGTGCATATTCGTTAGTTTACATTCACCTGCCGTCAGCAAGCTTTTTTAGAAGCTCAATAAACATGAGAGCTTGGCAGTTATTTACAAACTACTTCCATAAGGTCTTTTCACCTGTTCTGTGGTCCATCCCCGACCAGGTACTCGATGACTCGGTCCACCGCTCCCCTGTCTTTGGGCAGGATGGGTCTTGCAAGTGGAGGACCTGGAGGATGCATACCTGCAAAGATCATGTATTATCATACATGAACGCACACAAAGAGAAGAAACCTGAAGGTCACACCTGATGCTTTTTTATGTCAAGATACACTCAAGCTTTTATAACCTACCAACACCAGGTATAGGGGAACAGGGGGTCCTGGGTGAGGGCCCATGGAGGACAGAAGCAGACAGAGCAGATCTCTCCGGTGGTCCTCCTGGAGCTGAAAGACAGACAGGTGCTTGAGGATAAGCAACACGGAATAAAAACCTATATACGTCTGAAAGAACTAAGTCAAAGGTAACTGGTCCTGCTGCTCGTTCCAGTTGCCTTTGATTTAGAACTTCTACTCCAGAATATGGCTGCAGAGACTCTGCAGGGACGTTTGACTCGTAACATCCCTTCACCAAACATTGAGACTTTCAGGTCTTCATAGTTAAACTCTGATTTCAGTTGATGCACTTTCTATCTGCATCTTACTTAATGCCAAGTATCTCTGTTTGTTGTCCCCTTACCCACAGGTGTCCCCCCTGGTCCAAGTGCCAGTCGTGCTCCAGGCCCTGGAGTCATCGCCATGGCAACAGGGGTGCCCATCGGCATGGGTCTCATTACCACCCCCCTCTGCCGAATTTCTGAGGAGAGGAGAGAGGACTACATGAAACATCCTGCACACTCTAAATGTGATGTTTTCTCCGTCTGCTGTGTATTTCTACAGCCGCGGTACCTTGTCCTGGCCTGGGAGTGAGCTGAGGACGAACTGGAGTCGACTCCAGCTCCTACAAAATAACAAAAAACAAATGTCAGAAGAAAACAGTTGCACAATAAATTCAGAAACACAGTAAACATTCAGAAGTCAAGTGAAAGAAAAACGTCACTCACAACTTTCTTCTTGGCTTCGGGATCAAAACGTTCCAGGATGAGTTTGGCGTTTTTGTACGTCTCCGTTTCCATCACTTCCTCCAGCTAGAAACACAAGCCGGGGGAACGTTAGTTCTAACATGCACATTTCATTAACCTAAGCCAGGATAGTTTATCTAGAGTTGAGCAGAGCCTGGCATTTAGATTCTCTTTAAACAAATCAGTAAGAAGACACATGAAGTGTGAAGAATTGTTCACTTACAATCTTTTTCTTGGTGACCTTTAATTCTTCGAGTTTATCACCTAAAAGAAAAAGAAGCAGAAACAACTTAAGTCAATTAATTTAATCATAAATCAAATATATTTCCATTAATTTAATCTGGACAAGCTGTATTATTAATATACGTTTAAGTGCTGAATATGTATTATTATAATATTCATCTACACAAACATTACTAGTGTAACAGATGTATGTCAGTTCATGTAAGTACAACAATAATACTCATATAATAAGATAATAAAATACCAGTGTGGTGTCAGTCCTGAGGCACAAAGGTAACAAGATAAGAAAAGCCAGATAAGAAAGAGATTTGTGTCAACTTACCGTTTCTCTCAGTGCGTTTGGAAAAGAGAAATATCAGTAACTTCCTGATGAACCACACCCTGGTGAAGAGAAAGGAGAGAGGAAGGCCGAGAAGGAGACATGGTTGTATCACACGGCTAAGATTCATTAGTGGAGAGTACCATGTGAAGTCTTCTCACAGCAGTGATGATCATCTGGTTTATCCAGACTTTAAATATTAAAACACACTGCAACCAACATCGTAAGATGAGCCCTCTTTTGCACCGTGTGTGAGATTCAATTGAAGTTCCTGAAGGACACTCACAGCACTGGATATATGAAGAAAGGTAGCGCCATGGCAACTCTCTGCAGCCATTGTTCAGGTAAGTAGAGGCAGTAGACGGTCAGAGAGGTCAACAGGTAGAGGACTGACGAGTAGAGGAGCAACCGGCCGACCCACAGCTGCAGACAAGACACACACACACATTGATGAGGCGAGAGAGGAAACGTTTGAAGAAGGCCGACGTGTGCCGTCACTATTCCGCTGACTTTACCTTTTGCAGACGCTGATTTTTGGTTCTAAACTCCTCCAGCTCTTTAATCTCCTGCACAAGGGAGACATGGAGGTTAAAGGTCAATCAAACAGTGACAGAGATTCAGAGATGTTCTTGTGAAGATACATAAAATCTATTAGAACATTTAGTCAGTACCTTGTCCAGGCTCTCCAGCTGCTCAACCGTGGTGGGTTTTGTCTGGATAGCAGATAAAGATCAGAACAATGAATCACAGGACTTCACCCCCTTCAGAGGTGATTGATTGGTCAGCAAGTAGTGAATCTTTACTTGTGACTTATCAACAATGAACTGATATCTCAGCTACAAGCAAAGAAAATAGAAGCAGATTTGATGTATGAATTCACATTTCTCTCCACCTGTGTGTCGTCCTGCTTGAACGTCACTGAAAAAAATTAATGAACACGAAGAAAGAAGGTTGCTCTTTATATAGCTCAGCCTCCCCAGCTGTTCCTCTTTCTCTCTCTCTCTCTATCCCCCTCCCTCCTTTTCACTTTGACTTCTCTACTATGTCTAAAAATAGTGTGTGAATATAATCCAGCTCGAGCACAGAGTTCATCAAGATGGCGACCCAAACACTGTCTTAAGAACCTGCTGGGAATCAGTGGTTTGACCTCACATTGTATCAATCGCTGTGATGCAATCTAACATTGCAGACGTCAGTACTGATTTATTGAAACGTGTATACGTCTAGTCATATAATTATGAGGTGCCAATGTTATGTTCTCTTGCATCCTGTGTTTGTTTTGAAACTCCTACGCCTCCTCAAACAGATTTCTTTGTGTCTCGCCCACTTACCTTCCATCGGGATACCAACGCTCCCATATCTGTAAATCACAGTCGGCTCCTTTCTGCTTCACTGTGGAACAGAAAGACTGCATGTGAACATGTTTCAGGCAAAGATCCCCCCTGCAATCTGCACTGTTAATGTTGAATGCCACAGTTAAACTTTGGTATGACTTTTCCACAACACTTACATCATCACAGGATTTAGCAAGACGCCTAAGGAAATAGCTGGACACAATGGTCGCTGTTGTTCTTATAGCTTTCACATAACTTTGGGGATGAATAAGCCCTTCTGGAAAATATACTGATACAAGTAGGTGTTTTACTTCAAACTGTTTGTGACACAATTTTTTTTTGGTTTAACTGTTATTTCAACAGGAGCGATGTCATGAGATGTTTTATCTCTGTGGCTGAAGGGCGACATGCAGGACCGGCTTCACTTTAGAAAGGATTTCATAAAATCCTGCACAAGCATGCACGATCACTAATTTGTAATGTGGCCAAAAGCAGTGTATCATAGAGAAAACAGGGGGACACCAGTAAGACATATCCTGTGACTTTGATGAGCAGAGAGAAAGAGACACCAGCGTTTTACGTTTTAGTGCATTAAGTTTGAAAAGTTTGCACACTTAGCATTAACATGTTGTACCAAGTCAAATATTTGAAGCCAACACACCAAACATAATGAACTTGTGAAAGGTGCAAAAAAAGTCTCTCTTTATTTTTCATACTTGAAATAAGAAAGTAGCCTAACTAAAAGCCTTCCAGTTAACACATCAGGGTGGTCACATGACGTCAAGGCTTGTAATATTAGAACATGAACTACCTTTTTTAAGACGATATAATCATAATTTATAAATAGTTTGCAGGGAAAAGGTCAGTTGCCCGTTACCGATAAAACAGTCCCTAAATGTAGGTTACAGCCAGATAGCAGCCGGCTAATCGTGGAGCTAATTTTAACTGCTCCATCCAAATAATGGTATTTCCAACCGCTCCAAACAAGTTACGGTGACGTTAAGTTATGTAACCGATAGAAAGGTGCTAAGTCACACTAGCACACGTTACATGTCTTTGGTATGGATTTAAGAAAGTATACCTTAGATGAGTTGTAAAGCTTGTGAACGTAACGTTAGCTAACATTAGCTTCTGCAAGAATGACAGACTGAAGTTAATGCCGTTAGTGACGCTAGCAGACGCGCTGTCGGTAAGATTTAGAAGACATTAGACTTTTAATTCAAATAACTACTTACATTAGTTGGTGTTTATGTTCCTCTGTTAGTCGCACATTCAGTCAGGTTCGCGTTTAAACAAGAAAAACTGCAGACTTAGTGTTGAGTTGTTGTGTGGACTGAACTCGCGTCTCAGTTGACAAGAGAGAGTTGGCGCGGCGCGGTGACGGAACCAGGAAACAGAGGTTGACTTCTTACCCAGCGTCCTTTGCGTTGTAGTCTTTTCTGATCGTCACTGTTTTCACCAGTTTCACCCTGTTGGAAGAGATTTGGACTCCAGGACAAGACTACATTCAATAACATCAAAGCTGTTCACGTTATTATTAGGATTTTTTTTTGTTGAGTAAATAGATATATTGTCCCAAATGTGACGGTAGCTTAAACAAAACAGTGCTGCATTTATTGTTAGGCTCCTCGAAAGGCTTTTGGTTATGAATTCACTGTATCCAACAGAAACTCATCACGAATAAATTATGAACGACCCCACCAATAACCCAATGTGTACATCATTCAATAGCAAGGGTTTACAGGGCTGGAAGGCGAGTTGCATGCCCATCGAGGTAGGATGCAGAGGATTTGTGGGGCGCTCACTCCACAGAGCTCTCAGCCTACTGGGCATCACAGGAGGAGCGAGGAGCAGAGCCATCAAGAACATCACCGAAGCAGCTGA
>CAAKHC010005311.1:3924-37714 GCA_901007825.1 Macroramphosus scolopax | reverse complement strand
AGCTGCATAAAATATCTTTGGATAAATGGGAGTTTCATGACAAGGAACCACGACAAATTTCTGAGGGCTTGAAGTTAATGGCTCAGGTATTTTCATGGAACATTTGGTTAAGCCCTGGATGCCGAAACAGCCCATTGAGTCTTCAGTGTATAATCTCTCAATATTTTTCCACAGTTCTTATGGAGATAAAGCTTATAGGCGATATAACCAGGGAGGGTGTCCTGCTGGTGCTGGGTTCATTCAAAACAGTAACGTAATAATAATGAGAGTTTTAATTAAATTAATGTCTATAAATTCACTATCTATTGAATGAGGTAACACAATGGTAATTGAGCCTGTGGCCCACTGATGTATTGCAATATTTGCAGTATTACAAACTGGCTGTTGAAATATTGTAGTGAGTAAAGGAGCAAAGAGGAGCAGCCAGGATAAGCTGTTAGATGAAGAGTTGCAGGCGGCAGGCTGCACACCTTGACTCTGCAGTGAGGATACCAACTTCTCTCACTTTGCCCTCCTGTTTGCTGACTTTGCACTTTGCACTGTTAAAATAATTAAATGATTGTGCATGAAGGCAAACGGCAGCTTAAACAAATATTCCTCAAGAGTGACAAGAGAGAAAATAAAGGTGCATGAAGGGAGATTTTGACAACAATGAAGGGAACTGACCATATGGTGTTTTTTTTTTGTTTTTTTGTTTTTTTTGCAAAAAACACTTGAAGCATTGACATTTAAGAGCAGCTTGATGGAAGTGACAAGCATGTCTCACTTTTTCAAAACGAGATAAAGAAGCTTTCACTAAATTTCCTTGCGCCCCGAGGCAGTGAGAGTCAATATGTCTGTTGCGTACGCTACACAGCTGTGTGTGTTGTGGCAGCGCATCTTTTAACTCCCCACTGTGTAACTGACAAAGCCATAGATTTCTCAAAGAAAGCTGCTGCTTATGTGAGGGATGACAGAGACATTTTGTTTAGAGTATGTGGAAGGGGTCGCTAATAAGCTTTTGCAAATCGATAAATGACTGCATGCTGCAAATTAAATTGTAAATCTCATAAGACATGGTGAATAATTCTTACGTTGAGCGCAACGTCTATAACAAATGTGTTCGGTGCCTCCGGAGATTGAAAATAATAACCTGACATTTATTAAGGATGTGCCAGAGCTAAAAACGGTGCAACAGCTTAATTATGATTTGTACAGTTGTTTAAATGGATCAAAGAACAGAACAGGTTTATATTTAATATGCCTTCCAGGTAGAATCTGACACTTTGATCGCTCTATGTCACTCTGTCTATGTCTCTCTTGGAACAAGCTCCACCATGACAGCAGTGCGTTGCGTCTAATAGCTGAAGCGTGTGAAAGCCAGATTTTATGGCAAGCTGGAGGTCACAAAGACTCTGATATCAAATTGCATTCATTCTATCAGGACATGTTTAAACCAGGAGAGGGGATTACAATCACTCTCGAATGCACACAGAGCTGGAAGAAGACAGCACTGAAATGGGCATTGTTCTTCAAGTGTAATAGCATAGTTGTGGCTATAAAGGCAAGACGTTTTTTCCCCACTACTAAGTACAGACATAAAACCCTCATTCATTGTGGTGCACTATAATCCATGGTGAGATGGGCTGGCTGTAATCCAGTTTCACTCTTCCTAGGAATATGCACTCTTTCCCTTTCAAGTATTTGGTGTAATTGAAATATTATTGGGAACATTTGGAATGGCAAACATTACATTAAAAGGAAATCATGTTCTCAAACCGGTTCCAACCAATGGTACTCATCACTGTCTTCCTTGGGAGTATCCCTCTGAGCTGCGGTCATGGACCTAAGAAGAATATCTCTGCCCTGTGGCTTTGTACTGACCAGCTGACCACGAATGTGAATACAGCTGGGCAGCCACTGGACAGTGTTGTGCTTTTTGGCAACGCTCTACCATAATCAGTCTGGAGAATAGAGAGGTTAGCAGAAATCACACGAAGCACACAGTGCCAGTACATATGTAATGTGTTGTCCTACTCGCGTTTGTGGTGCTTGTGACGAAACTTCGCTTGCCTTTCCGCTCTACAGTGTCAGTCCTGGTTCCAGAGGCCAAATATCTGGTGGGAAGCCATAAGTCACGTCTGGGTTTAGCACATTGCTGAGGCTGGCTGAGGTTTGCTGAGGAACCACAGCCTAATTCACCCAGCACTGTGAGGAGACGGTCCGTCTACAGCCCAGAGCCATGACCAAGCAGTGCTTTTCTGTGGGCTGCACGCCAGAGATATTATCCCCTTTTCCCTTATTACTGTACCCCCCTCCCCCCCACCCCTCTTCTTTTGGCTTCGTTCTATTTCGTTTTGTCTGCCCCATATCTGTTGAGTTTTAGTGATTTGCTAACATGTGTTCACAGTATTCCCCCAGGCTGCCATGTTATTTCATGTTCTATTTATAAAACCACTCTATCATTGTTTAGTCTTCAGATTTCGTCTCTATCAATGCCGACTTGCTAAGTTGTGCTTTATCTGCTTCTACAATAAACACATGTTGCAGGGTTTCACTGCCAAATGACAAGTGAGATAAAGTGTGTGGGTGAATATTTCATTCAAGCGCTTTAAAATACTCCAAAAGATAATCCCTTTTCAATGAGAGACGAGTGGGAGGGAGAGTTTGGCGTTTAAACAGCACAATAATCTCCTCATATCTCCTCCTCAACACGGCACACTCTCTCCCCGCCACTTACTGGAGATGTGTGGACGTGATAACTGAGAGTAAATATACCCAAGCTGCATGTTCAGGCGCACACGCACACACACACACACACACTGGCTTCAAATCATTCCCCGGTGCCACCGCAGCTACTTTACAAATAATGGCCCCCATGTGTGTTCATGGCTTCAAGGCTGTGTGAGGCAGGGGCTCGGTGCCCAGTCTGAAACCCTGTCAAGATCACTATAAATTTCACCCCGTTTTCAGCAGCAGAAATTTAAGGGCCAGATGTGCAAGGAGACTGAAGACAGAGTCCGATAAACAATTCATTACATATTTATTTTCCACACTATTTAACATGAAAACTCATTCACACCACACGCCTCGTCCGAGCCAAGTCTTTCCTGTCCATGATTTGTACCTGATGAAGCATGCGCACCTTAAAAATGTTAATATTATGTCATATTCACATTGCAGGGTGATGCATCACTTTAAGTGCGGCTTCATTTCCTTTTTAAAAGTAAAAACACACATTTACACATTTAATTGGTGTAAGCTTTCACATTTCAGATTTATTTTTCATGTAGAAAGGCACAAGCTTTCACTATCACTAATACACACTTACAGCATGTGTCATAAATATAGTAAATAGACGCTTTACTTTATATATGAGAAGATGTTCCTTTGCCACTAATGATCCAATTTCTCTAGGCTTGAAGAATTGGAAACATTGGCAGTGTAAACAGGGTTTGTAAGCAGCAGAAATGATGTTAAATCCCGAAAATCCACGCTAATTGGAAATATAATAAAGCATGAAGGCACACTGCGGGGCTGTGGGGGGGCCTGATGTATGTGTGTTGACTGATAATGTAGAGGAATCTCTCATGTGTTTTGGCAAGGCAGGCGGCATAACGCTTAGTCCTTGTGTGAAAAGTCACGTTTGAGTGATCGGGTCAGGAACAAGTACAGTAGGTCAGAGAAGAATTCTGGATTTGTACATCAAACAACCGCAATGCAAGATTTGCATAGTCACCAATGATTTCACATTCCTTTACTGCAAATTAAAACTGATGCTTATACTTTTGTCCTTTCAGAATGGAGAGAAATATGATAATCCCTGGTGCACGCTAGAGGATTTTCATATTCTTAAATTAAGAAAAAAATGATGATGATGAGGAGAATGCATGTATCAGATGATTCAGTCGGTACATAGTTGGTTATCAATGCCTACTGCCTATTCAGTCGACTTTATTCCCTATCACATATCCTTCTGCGTGGATTGAAGCCTGACCTATACGAGGCCCAACGTGCACATTCCAGCGTCCCCCACCTCCCCCTTGCATTTCATTTGGTCCTGTGGTGCTGCCAGTTTCAGCTCACAGCTTCTATATGCACACAAGATTAATGTTTTTTAATTAAGAGCACAAAGTGACTAATTGGGTGCGCATGGCGGGGATATACGTGCAATTTGCACATCAGTAATGATAAGTTTGAGGAGATCTTTTGTGTCAAACCATATTTAATTGCAGCAGGGATTTATAGCATTGGTGTTGTTAATGCAGGGGCAACTAGAATTTGTAGAAAGACACATGAGGACACATTTGCTTCCTCATGCACAGACACACACGCAAATGAAATGTTGCAGTAAGGTGTTGGGCCACCAAGCTAGCTCCTGGAACAGCTTCAATGGGTTTATATGCACCCAAATATTCCAATTATGATCAGTTGAAATCCTCTGAATCAGGTCATTTTCATGCTCATCACAACATGCAGTGACCTTCTGACCTGCATGGAAGCATCTGCCTTCTATGTTTCTGTGCTCATTTATTCTTTAATTTGTCACCAGTCAGTATATAGATTTATAAATCAGGTCCATTTCTTCATGTATACAGAATGGTCAAACATTCATGAAAGGAGAACTCAATATCATGCTCAACAGTGCATGATATTGTGTTTATGTTGTTTTTTAAGCAGACTTTGATGTGGACGAGTGAGGCGTCCTGTCCTTGCCAGTTATAGCGTCCTCGCTCAACGGACCGATTCCAATAATTTGAGGCATTTAGACCCAACAAGACAGGAAAATAGGGTCCAGCTAAACCGAATTCATCCGACAACGACATAGAAAGCCGAATAATTCAGTGTTTATGTGTTTAGTTTTGTGTGATTCTGTCTGTCAGAAGGGATTAATTACAGATTGATTACAGACAGAGAAATATCATGTAAATAAAACCTGGATTTTATAAACACACACACACAGACACACACAGACACACATACCACAGAGAGGAAAGAGTCTCATTTCGGCCGTCTGTGGGATTCACCCTTTTTTTTTTTCCCTCCTTATAATACGATCACCAATATTAGATGAGCCAGGCTTGCCGCTCGATAAGAAATGATTTATTCTTGATAAAATAATTGCTCTAGTTTTCCAACTCATAAAAAGTGCCATTGTAATTCGGTGGGGAATCTATCTTCTGAAACAATGACTCTCAGGCCAAAGCGATGGAAACAGTTTTAATTAGTGGCTCAGAATTTCCACAGAAATGAATCCTCGACGCCCAGTTGCTGCGCGGAGAGGTAATGTGGTGATGTACACATACATACACACACACAGACATCTGAAGGGGCAATTTTGACATTCCGACTTAGTAGAATTTCTATTCACTCAACACATGGATAATCATTTTTCTACTCTTGGTATCGTTCTCGCAAGTATGGAAACATGCCATTGGATGCAGGCAGAGACCTGCTGCGCTGCTTACAAAGTCCACGTCTCTGTTAGTCCTGCTGAAGAATTCCACCTTGAATTCCATTGTGCCACGGGGCTGCTAGCTGCTTGCTGGTTACTACAGAGGGCTTTCACAGGCATGGACCCTACTGGTATAATCCCATAATCCCACTGCGTAGGGGTCTCAGAACAGGGGTGGAAAGTGGGGTGGGGTATTATGCTTTAATTAAGATCTGAAAAAGGGGCCAATAATGTTGATGAAAAGAGAGAAACTGAAGTACAGGGGGAGAATTGAGAAAGAAGGTATGTGTGAGAGAAAACATGCACTTCATACCAGCATACAAGTAGTTACAGTGCACATGTAAAAGGATTAATATGAATATCAAACATGTAGCGAAGAGGAGAACAGCTGATACAGAATTTGTATTTATTGGTGGGGATTGAAGAAAAGAATCCTACATTGTAAATTGAAGTTCAGGATATTTTAGAGTTAAAATGTTTGATAAATCTGAGTGTTAGCCGAGTGTTTCTCTGTCAACATGATATCCAGCTGTATCTCAATTTGAAGCTCAGGTAAACTCTCAAAGGCCTCCAGGTCCAGGCAACAGGAAGCAACTCTCTTGGAGTTGGCAGTATTGTCAGACCAACTCTAATCCAATCAAAGAATGACAGCAGGGCGGCTTCACCTCCGCCTGATGGATATTGCTCCTTTTTTTTTACACCAGACCACAGATCTATAGTTCCTCTGGTTTAACTTTCTCATTTGTATTTCTGCACGTATGCCTGCCTGCAAAACATGCATGAAAGGTTCATATGCATATATACCCTGTAAGCTCATGAGGTTGAGTTTGCTGATGATCACCTCAACACATCAAACCTAAAGTCCACACACGTCCCCAACACCCTCGAGACATGATGTTTTTCACCACATATGTCATCTCATTTCAGTAACTGACACCTGAAGCGTTCCTACATTGTCATAGTGTGAAGACTGAATTGCTCCCTTATCAGTGCAGAATGTTGTAATCACATGACATACACATTTGACCCCGACACAAGGTTTTTTTTACTGACTGATAAAATCTAATTACATTTCAAAGGTTCTCAAGCAGGACAGGCAAAAGTAAACACCCCTGTTACAGTCGTGATATGATAGTGTGTGTTGCTGTCTTCCAGTATTGATTGCTACATGCTACTGTATGAAGTGGAAAAGCCATTCATGGATTGGATTTGTTTGAATCTCATGCATTTACTGCAATACAGTGTTAGTATCTACAATTTATTTATTCTAAATGATTCCATAATGTGGAATCAACCATTTGAAAAAATAAGTATTTGTATTGAATGGATTCAGTACAAAACGTTTGGGTATAATCAGATGGGTAGTTTTTGGATAATCCTGCTAACAAACACACACAAACATGCACACACACACACACCACACTCATACACAAACAAACAAACCGAAAGTAAAACATAACCTCCTTGGTTGAGGTTAAAATCTCATAGAAATAGTTTCAACATGGCGTCTCTATAACACTGCAAATCTTAGACTTACCCAGGAACCTTTGTAATGAGGCGTACTGCTGGATCGGCCTATTGTAATACAAAACTATCACTACTTACTCTAAAGTCCTGCAAACCCACAGCTAAAAGGATAATAGCTCAGCCTTAGAATGAAACATAGCTGAGCCACGGAATAAAAGATATTTAGTCCGATTGCTCTGCTGAATACAGAAACTAAATCAAATGGGTGTAAATTAAGAGACTGGTTAATTACACAAACTGTGAGCGCAAACCGGTTAATAAGAGCAATTTGAAGACTAGATGATTCCCTGATAAGAAGGCAGGATTACCTCTGTAATCTCCTCTGTCACATATAGTGATGCCCCAAATCTCCCCTTGCTCTGCGGAGCACTCAACCCGTCAATTGAAATGAAAGAGACCTTAATGAACACCTCTCTCCCACTCATGCAGCACTCAGATCCACTCACTGTTTAACATGGGCTGCAGCCCCTGCTGCTGGTGTGTACTCCAAAGCTGGGAGATCAGTGTACACCGAGGTGCAGGGTGTGCTTTATTCTTATATGCCTTTAAAGAAAAGAAAACTTGGACTTTTTGCTATCTTGTGTGTGTGTGTGTTAGTGTGTGTTTGTGTGTGAGAGAGAGAGAGAGAGAGGCAGCAAGTCCACTCAATAAAGTAGGATGGGTTCCACTGTCTTTCCATCCTGACGGCTTCAACATCCTTCTACAATATTGTATGATAAAAAAAAATTTGATATAACAGATCATTCATGTTTACCGTGAACTAAAGAAATATAATAGTACTGGTGATATGCTAATATTCCAATTCCCAGTTGGATTCAAGTGACTGAGGTTAGGAGCCCTGTTCTCTTATGCATTATCATAAATCATAGTAGGCCTATTTAGTCATTCAATACCACACCGTCCCCCAGGACCATAATCTGTTTACAGGAGCACTGCAGCTTTGCATAGTACTTTCAAATCCATACCGAATGCATTTTTAATTGGTAAATAAATGCAAAATGCATGCTAACAGACAATTGTAGCAGGGCTCCTGAATGCTTAAATATGGTTTTAGGCATGATGTTCACATTATGGATTTTGCATCAACATGTGCTTCCAAGGTGATTTATAATCAGCCAAGCACCCGGTTCCTGTTGAAACATAATGGAAGGTCTTGAACCCGGCTATGACTTCATCACATTTCAACATGAATATTGAACATTTCCCAGAGTCTCTTGAAGTAGAACCCTCGTAAAAAAAAAAATGTGCTTGAGAACATATCCGTTTTTCCGGCCAGTTTTATAAACAAATCCTGTATCGTTCTGCGCTTCATCAGCAGTCAACCGAGGGTCACCGACGTTCTTGGCACAACGGGTGATTCCGCCAGATAATCCAAATCACTCCATAGAAACAAGACTTTATTCTTTCACATTATGTGCAGTGCACACAGGAAAGTCCACTCCTGTCTGAAGGTTGATGCACAAATCCTCCTAATTAACCTCTGGAAAGCAGATGCGTATAAATATCACCTTCAACTGCCGTGATGTCCCCGTCGGACGATAAGCACCGAGCACGTACGGTGAAAACGGAATAATCCGTGCTCATCATTTAATCACATTCTTTTTGTTTTTCTTTAATAGTGTGTTTAGGTCTGGTTAGGTTTAGGCACATATCTCCTGTACCAAAGTGTGGTGTTGCTTTGAGCCACGTCCTCACCCACCCCACCCTCCACCCTCCCCCTCCCAACTATGGTTATAAATAGACGTCATCTTATTTCCTTATTTGCTCTGTTCATTGCTGTCTTATATAAACACAGTATTACCGTGTGAAGTCGTGTCATTGCGGAGCCTATAGGCTGCAGGAGGAACACAGAAACATGTATACATCATAATAGGTAGCCAGCTACACGGAGCCATCATTTTATCATTTCTTTTAAAGGGAAGTATTTCCTAAAGTGTGTATGTGTCACTTGAGCTGATAAGCCATAACCATATCTGTTAACTGACAAGCACATGCTGTAGATCTTTATTCATCATATAATGAATTACTTTCCAATCATGTCCTTTTTTTTCATTTAGGCGCCAATCCTTCATTCATCACCTTTTTTTATAGATCGCCTAGGTTAATTATTTTCAGCAGGACCAGGAGCATGCCTCTTAAATGTGACTGCGCTACCAGAGCCACCCAGTGACCAAAGGCCAAGGAGCAACACCATGTGCTACAGCACATGATCTTCTGCTTGTTTTAGGACCAGGGGGCTTCAACATCTGTCTGATTGCGCAACGACCACAAGTGACTTTTGACTTTCTGTTTAGAGAGAGAAGTCTGGAGAAGACAGCCACCTGTCACTCTTCATCCCTGCAGACAAAACCACCTCATACTATTCGACCAAAATGTGGAATGCCCTACCAAAAGGAGTAAAGGAGTGTAAAACCCTACTCACTTTCAAAAATGCCCTCAAAAATCACCTTCAGGAGGCTGCAATCCCAAACTGGCCCCTGTCAAAGTCCTAACACTTGTCACTGATTTGATAGTGAAACTGTCCTAACCTACCCCCCCCCCTTCTTTTTATTACTTTTATTTTTTATTTTTATGTAAATATCTTTTGTCTTTCATACCAGTAACCTGTTAACTTACTGTATGACGATTATGAACTGTGAGGGTATACTTTGTTATATTTTGTCTGTTTTCTTATATGTTCATCATGATTTGAATGCGTGAGGGATCTCATTTTAAACAAGCCTTTGTGCTTTTATGAGCGATCCAGTTTAGAGGACCTTGAATTGTGAACTGTACTTGTACTGCTTCCATGTCTTTCTAAATAAAGCATTCAATCAATCAATCAAGCAGTGTGATCAGCTACGGATGTTATCCTATAAATGTATGATAATGTTTTATTATCTACTCAATGCTTTCTGAACATAGTCACACTGTTAGTGGTGTTTGAACCAAAACCATCATCATCATCATGGGTTGTTGTCAAGATTATGTTAAAATGAATGACAGCAATCCACAGGGATTACGACATATTATTTTATGTGAGCCTTTTAAATGTGAATTTAACACCTTAACAACATCGGGTTGCCATTATGGCATCATAGTAGCATCCTGGTAACAATCCTGGCAGGACTCTGAGAGGATAAAGATTCTGTGAATTGGGTCCAAAGTTGAAGCATTGCCTTTTATTACTTTAATATGGCATTGCAGAGACAGTGAGTAGATACAAGACTTTATAATTTAACTGCTTGTTTCATTTTATATTATGAGACACTTATCAGGTTTATTATGGAAGGATTCCTGTAAAAGGAAATTAGTAACAAACTCTGAGGAGCTTTTAATATCAAGCTTGCACACTTATATTGACCCCTAAATATCAAATTATTAAAACAACTACAAATACTGATATTTTAGTATCTAAAATAATACCACATTTTTTGTGAACACACTATGCATGTGGACATTATATAATAAACATGTTCCAAAGAAGAGAGAACAAGTTTTGTGATTTAAACGGAACTGTTTATACGGCCAAAAGTCCAGTTTAATAACCAGATTAGGATAGAAGGAGGTGGTGATAGGCCATTTGTACACACAATAGCAGTTAATCAATACATCCAAAGATTTTAGATACCGTCCTTATCATGCTTTTATCGCATCCTTATCCAAATATGAGTTGCTATACCCGAATGGGTAAAGGAACAATCCCATTGCTACTGAAGCAAACACAAGGACATCTGTGCTCTATCATTTTTTATCTGAGCTCGTAATCACGTGTCCGTCATCCATTAATCAAAATCCAAATGTATCTTCTTCCAATGTCTTCATCAAACCGCAACCACTGGATAGTAAGATTTCCAATATCAAACATTATTTAAATGACCACTCAGTCAAGACATCATATTATTGAACATTTAGTTGTTTTTTTAAAGTATATATAAATATATATATATCCTGATCTAAAAACATAGGACAACTGTACTATCTGCTACTATGTTATACGTGACGTCCTCTATCTCATTGTTATCTGAGCCTTATCTGAAGCTTTGTAAAGCTGGTGTCAAACATGAGATGCAGGTGAATGATTAACGACCGTGACGTGACATTATGGTTCTCCTGGAACACCCATGAAACAATTGGATGTGATATTTTCTTTCCCGCTCGTGTCTCTCTGCTCCTTCACCAATCCACTTGGCTGTCATCATAGAAGCAAACTGAGTGATTTACCAAGTGCTCCATTCTATACAATCTATGTTTCTTCATTGTATTTTTGTTTTCCTACTATATGAGAGAGAATAACACATAAGAATAAATAGCTATTATTGCATTTCATATCTAACTCCCGGACTGAGCCATGTTCACCAACAGTGTGTATGTGTTTGTTTCATAGTGTGTGTTTTTGTCAGAAAGGGCGGGTAGACAACTTACACAGACCCAACAGCATATCACCTCACCCGTCAATCAAACAACAGGGGAGGTGAAGGGTAAGGAGGAGACAGGCACGCTGGCTAATCATTTTGTAATCAGGCGTCAAAACAAAACAAAAAATGTTTATCTGATCAGCGCAGGCGGCTGCCAGGGCTGACATGGATGTTTTTTTTTTTTTTTTCCTCTTGTGTCATCGTGTCAGTATTAATGGACAGTGGTAAGGAGGGGAGTTAATTACTTTTGACGACGCTTCCCGCTAATTTCCCATTTATATGTAGTCCCTTTTCTCCTCTGCCATCAGCCGGGCAGACAGCTTAGCTGGGCAGAATAACTGCACCATTTCTGTGCATACCAAAACATCCTGGACCCATTGTGTCCTTATTCAATTGTTTTTTTCTAGGTGCCTTTTGATTTCAGGTATGGAGGAGGTCAAATGTCCCCTCAACAGAGGACAAACATTTGAGTCCTGTGTGCCTTGGTATTATATCCATAAAGGACTTATTGATATATAATTCATGTCGGTCAATTAGCCATTTCCCCAAACCGCAGCCATAATGCAGTTGGCATATACCGAGATCCCTCTGCTCTCCACTTGCACAATGCAGTGTGACATCAATCTACAGTTTTAAGTTGTTTAGCCAGAATAAAAAGAAAAGCGTCATTTTAAATTTTGCAATTATTGCACTACAAATCATAATATCAAATGTCATGTGGATGTCTGAGGTTCAAGCGCTTTGCTTTTGTAACTAAATACATCAAAGAGGTCAAACTTAAAGTACTGAATCCTTTCCCGTCAGTCACTCTGTGACAAGCAAACTTCACTTAGGAGCAGACGTGCGGTGCTGCGTCCACCTCTGGTTTCTTCAGGGGGTGAGAAACGCTGCACCGCTTGTGTTCGGCGGTGACACTCTGTCTCACACCTCCGAGACCTCTGTGATTGGCAGACAGACAGTGTGTAGGTTGCTACTCAGAACATGGTGTGAGTGACACTTTGTCACCTCCCGTCACACTCGTCACAACCTATGTCACTTTTCTTCAACTCAGTTTTACTCATGTTGCTGCAAAACTTTGGAAGTCCACAACACTTATTATCACCGAGTTAATCAGTCATCATATAAACACTGCATCATGTTTCATGTGAATTCTGATATTATCCGTTACAAATGTCCCTCAACACGTGTCCCCGACAGCTGCTTCTCTGAAACAGTAGACCTCGCCTTAAACTCTTTTACATTATTATATGTTGTCCCAATGGAAACAGCCAGCATACTTACTACTAGTATTACGCCTGCAAAACGACGGGCCCTCTGGCTGATATATGTGGAAGGGCCAAAAGTAAAGAGGGACATTTTATTCTTGGCCATCAATCTGATGGGGATCTGTGGGCTCAAGTGAAGAAGGTGATAATTCATTTTTAAAAAGGGCTCAGTGGGCTGCAGGGGGCCCCTACGGGTTGGTGATGGGTCTTCACACTATGATTGAGATCCTGAAAGTAGAGCTGTTTAATGGGCTTCTTAATTTAGAGAGGCAGGCGTTGCCTTAGATGCCTTGTCAGTGAGGAAAAGGGGCAGTTGGGGCACTCGGGGCTGACCTTTAAGGGGTACATTGATTGACCACGGGTTATAGAATTTCAGCTCTCAGCATGCGGGCGTGTGTTAATATCTTCAGGGAAATAAGGAGTGGACAATGCATACATAATGGGACAAAAGGAAATAATCTATTACTGGGTAAATGGACAGTGAGTCATGTGGGTGCATTCCTAGTCTTAAATGTTTTATATTGACTATCTATCTTTAATTGGAGGAGGGAGGGGCTGACATCCATATACCTCGGAGATACATATTGATACACAGACAAACACGTCCCCATTGTCTTTCTTCACAGTCCATACGGGGAATGATAATCAATCTTCCTGCCTGTATAAAAAAGTAGCTAAAAGTTAGCAGCACTACCTTGTTGCTTTACTCAGCGGGTCTATGAGGAGCTGATTATTTCTGCAACGCCTCCTTGAAATCACCGGATTGATGAGCAGTTAAGGATGACATCATTCAATCAGGAGGACCGATTCCTCCGTGTCAATCTTCGCTTTTTTCTCCGGGAGACAACAGCCATTCAGGATTCGTGCAAACAATGTCCCCAATTTGTCAGTGACACAACAACAGCTGTGGCTGACCCCATTTGCATTACTGTGTGAACAACAAATGGAATTGATCAAACTATTGATTATTGTATTTTTTTGGAGAAAAGGGATGTCCCGAGATAACGGTTCAGACAGTTGGACGACCAAATCCTTGTATGTATCTTCCATGACCCTTCTGATATGAGTAAAACAATCATGAACAAACATAAGGAAGTGGGATGAGACAATATATAATCAGGAAATCAGAATATGTGATAGAGAAAAAGGTTCAGGAAGACATTCTGGATATCTGTGAAGTTGTTTGTTAAAGTTGAAGTTTCATCATGACACTAAGTTTACCTGCTGCATCCTCTAGAGCTGCAATCACACCTGAAGACATGAAGTCTGCAGTTCCACGATCATGTAAAGGTTTGTTCAATACTACACCTTTTCTCATGAGTTACATATTGTATGTGAGTGAATTGCAATTGTTATATTTGAATAATGGCAGTCAAGTCCGACCAGGATGGGAACGGACAGACAGAGAGGACTTAGACTGAGACAGCCAGCAGCAGAGGTGCAACTCTCTAATTGAAGATGTACACCACACTGCAACAGTTGCATACTCTTAACACACAGAACAAGGGGCCAATTGATCATTAGTGCATCAATATGTAGTTTACATAAAATTATTTCCTTTAAATAGTCTGTGTTTGAGGTGACACAGGGTTGGCTCATCAATAATGGAAATGAGCCATTAAGGCCTTTAGACACTGCGTCTGTGAGAATGACAGACCGCCAGGCGAGCAGCACAGCCCTCCTTGCATACACACATTTCACCAGTTTTAAGGGAAATCAAGGTGTATTGACAGAGATAGATCACCGGAAGCTGCTCTCCCTCTCTCATATCAATTTACCAATCTCAATGATCACAAAAATATACGGCGACGGCTTACAGGACAGTGTTTATCTGTGACGATAGACCAAATAAAAAGAGATTAGTAATGATTGAAAATGCCAGACACTCCTGAGGAGAATTCCCAGTGAACAGTACCATGTCAGACTGTGACCTTTGCTGCAATCCATAAGCGCTCCTGGCTAACACCTGCAACCTCGATGATTCGCCCTTTTCCTTCGCCGTCGTCTCCCTCCTCGTCTCTGTGTGAAGCCATTAGTAAGGAAGTCAAAGGAAGTGGCAGCGGGATTAGATGGTTAACATGGAAAATAGAAATTATATAAACCCACAATGCATTCTGTCCATGTCTGATTTTTAGTGGCCAGGTATATTTGGGATGTTAGTTTGATGTACTAACCACATCAATATGATAATGTCTTGGTGTGACTTCCCTATCTCAACTCACCATGCTACCCAATGCCCGCGCTCTGCCACCGTCTCCGATCGCGAGCACAAGAGGGGGCTCGGCGGCTTACTATTACATACTATGTGACAAGCGCGCCATAATAGCCCAATTATCCCAAAATGCCAAATTTCCCTCCAAAGGAACAGGAGTGTGTCGTGATTAATGGCGAACACTTATGGGGAAGAGTTAGACAACGCTGTTGGATGGGAGAAAATATGTATCAGGCTGCCGCCACTACAGATGCTTCCTCCCTCCTGACAACTGCAATTCATTTGAGATGCTATTAACATGCATAATTATGCTAATCAAGCGGTAATTAAGTGTCAATTCATCAGAGACCACTTTTTGTCTGTTATTTCATCAGGCATGGCTGTTGGGGTTTGTTTTCTTGCATATTTCTTTATGCAATATTGCCCAAATGAGGCGCTCGCATTTCATCAAACAGCCTCTTCGCTGTGTGTTTTGGAAGTTTGTGAACAGGCTATGGTGCAGATAGGATGTAATGCATACGACGTTCAATGTATTTGTGCAGGATGATTCATTAAACCACAACACATCAAATATTAATAATATAGTACGGATATGCTAAATTAAGAGTCAGTGTTTTTTAAACTAGAATGGCGCTTGGAGAGAGGAGACCTCCACTGCAACTGAAGTTATCACTGATGTCTGGATATATTTGTTTAATTATTAGGAATATACCCGTCCATTTCATATTCAATGGGAGTCCGAGGTGGACTGAAACGTGCTCCTTTAACACGACATTTTAGCCAGTAATCAGTTCCAATATTCACAAACATGCCACAAACATCTTTTTCTGTGTTTCATTCTCCAGGATAATTTCCTGCATCTCGGCCTATCTGTGATCCACAAAGCTACCAGGTTTCCTCGTGCGGTGTTGTACATATGAAATGTTATTTGCAATGGCATGCCTCTGTCCGGTTTCAGGGAGTCGGACAGGTGTTCTCATCGGACATGAAAGCCTCTGGTGATGCGTGTCAGTCTTGATCACCCATGATGACGCCTCGAGGAAAGCAAGTAGCTTCCATTCAGTTGACATCAAAAACTGTTTGGATTTTCAGCACTTTCGTGATACTTCTGGCAGCTGGAACAACCGTTTGTACATCGAGGTGGACAGTTGTAACTCCATTTTTAACAGTTTTTTTTCCGTACGTTGTTTTCCAACGTTCTTTTCATGTTTAGCCTTTTGCAATCGCTTAAATGGGAGTGAATCTTTGTAATTGCTGAATATGCAACAGAAGCAGTGTTCACTCACAATCTGATATATAATGTAGGGGCGGGGGGGGGGGGGGGGGGGGGGGGGGGGGGGGGTGAACTGGTCCGATTGATCAGGCTATGGAAAAGCCAGGAAGGTTTTGCCTTGGCTACCAATAAAAAGGCCCATTGGCAGCAAAGGAAGCAGAAATCAAGTCCTGATTTCAGATAATCTAATTCAAGAATTTATGGACATATTTTAAAACATCTAAGCCAGACAAGGCTTACATGGGATACACTCAGCACGTAGTGAAAACAGAGAGAGGTTCAATGGGGCAGAAGAAGGTTCATACAGACGGCTGGCTGCTCCTTTTGACAGCATGTCAGGGTCGGCTGGCAAGCTGCTCTGTCGCATCTGGGCGAGGCAGTCATCATTGTGGCAGGCCTGTCAGAACAAACTGGTGTGTCAGAGAGAGATTCAGCCTTCGTGGCCGGATGAGGAGTATACAACACATGCACCACCCCATCATCGAATATGTTCCCCAAACTGGCAAGCTGGTGGCAAGTTAATGACAGGAACAACCAGTGACATCACACAAAAACATGATTACGCTCCACTAAAGACATCGGAACGAGTCCATAGATCAAACAGACAAGGCGATGACTTAAAGCTCTAACACACTGGTGACTGGTATTGCTTTAATAACGCAGAATCACATTACAGAATAGATAAAGAAAAGTCACATCCATCGCATCACCAATGCAGCGGTTTTTATTTGTAATCGAGAAGTCACAGTGGGAGAATAATGTGTAATCATTAGCAAAGGGGTTTGCAAATTATTTTTTTGTAATACAAACCGCGATACATTAGCTCCACTTCTCCTTTCTTATACCGCCATTAACAAGTAACTTAGAAACCCATAAATGTCGCAATCACTTTTACTTAATTAAAACAATAGATATCATATTGCAAGGTAAAGTGTCAGTCAGCCTCCTGCATAATGTAATTTACCGCTAAAGCGTTATGAGAGAGCGTGACACAAATAATAGCTATTAAACTGTCAGCTGGTGGAGGCTGGGTCACATTACCGAAATTAGCTAAGATGCACTATTATAAACTGAGCCATCATCTTTTTTAACTCGTGCAGATAAACCCACACCGTTATACACACTCGCAGCCGGATGGATGAAGCAATAGCTTTAAAAGCAATAACAGTATATAATAAATATATAAATAAATTAATGCATTCTCTGCTGTCCTTTGTGCTGGCAGCATACCTACAGCAGTCCAGCTGGAAGGGACATTACAAATGTATAGCAATGCAGTCTACGCTCTCTTATAAACACTTTAACAGCAAGGGACAAAGCAGTGACACTGTTATACATAAACAGAGCAGCAATATTACAACAACTTTGACTTAAAAACATCTACAGGATGAATATCTGAAAGGCTTCCCCTTAGATTCTCCAGCAGCTCTGTAGGTTCAACACTGGTCTATATCCAAAGGCAACACTGACACCTGCTGGCTCGAAATGGAACCACATGTCACTTTATTCCAACATGAAGTCATTAGGACAAATATTCTTATATTAAACCTCCTTTGAATAAAATATGTTTACAATTTCAGAAACCCACAATCCCAATATTCACTTCTACATCACTATTTACTCTTTATTGTGAGCAAGTTGAGAAGTACTACTTACGTATCATCAAGACAACATTGTTTTATGAACCTGCCATTTGTAATCATTGATCACAATGGTCTTCATTAGGTATTCATATCAATAACTGTCACATACTGTCTCATTTAGTCCTTTAGTACTGCAATACATAACAATTAAGATAACTGGTATAAGATCAAGTTGATTACACAACATGACACTTTGATATACTTAGCCAGTGTTATTAGTAGTATCAAATGTATATTTACTTCAGATGAAAATAATTCTGAGCTGTTTATTTTACACTCGCCCGACAAGGACTGCTCAATACCGACGTACTTATAAGCAGACAAATCTTTGAATTAGGGTAAATATGTGGGAACATATGGGACGAATGAACGAGGCTGTGAATCATTAAACCGCAAAGAAATATACGAATGTTTCTTTCTAAGAAAACCAGTAACATTCATTTCAAAATATAATTTTTTTGAAGGAGTTTCTGCCCACTGCGTTGGACACTCTGTTTCAGGGGTATAAAAGGTGGTTCAATGGAACTCAGGGAAAAAGCATATATATTTAAAAATAAAGAAAAAATGGTATGAATACTCATAAGATGAGTACTTTATATTGCTCTCAACCACTGTGAAGTCGAGGGACGTTCAGTGTACTTCCATATTTCACCAGTAGTGAGCTTGGATCAAGTTGTTATTGAACATCCCACAATCTATCTTTAGAAAATGGTATTGTCTTCACATGATTTAAGTCCCTTCCACTCGTATAAAAATAACACCAAACAAGACAATTATTGTATATGTAATATATTTACATATAATTATTCATTCTGTATTTTTTTCTTCTGAAAAGACTCAAACAAGCCTGAATGTTGAACTGATATTTATTAAATCTGTGCATTCACAATGATATTATGAAAAATAGCAACATTCTGAAAAATTCATTTTAAACTACAGCAACAACCATCAAGGTGCAGAACTAGAGAAAGTAAACCATCAAACATTATGTTCCTTTTTTTTTTTTTTTCATCAGCCAGAAAGAAAATGAAAAAGAAGTGTCCATGCTTAAAGTATTACTGTTCAAGACAAGACCATGAGGGTGAATCTACAGCTGTTTAGATACAAAGTGGTCAGTAAAATGCATTGTATGACAGCAAAAGTGTAGCTTTGGAATCCAACTGTAAAAGGAATGCAGAGATCAGCTTTCACATAACACACATAACGTTATCATTCATCAGTACTTCAGAGTCGGGGGGGGGGATATGTAAATCTTATATCATGGAAACTGTAGGGATCATTCACAGGAATGATGTTAATTTAATAAGAAATGGTTTAATGTGGCCACACTTTGTTATATTGGATTATTTTGTTCTTCAATTTGGAACTTACATACAAAAAAAAGAAGATAAAAACACAAGTTCTTCTCCCTCATGATGACTGTTGGAAAACCTCTAACTGCTCTGTCTTTACAATTTCACTCACCTCACCTCCTCCCACATTTCTATTTCACGGGATCTACCATCATATCACCCGACCCTATTTCAGAGGATGCTGTTCAAACAATATCTGGTTCATAAATACATTAGTAGAAGTTCATGTCACATCTGTGAGCCCGTCCAGCTGTGTGGGTTCTTTCCACAGATTCATAAAGTCACTCGCCGATGGAGAGGGGAGTGTGTCGGAGAGGGCGAAGTTCGATACGTTATTGTTTGTGGCCGTTGGCCAGAACTCCTCCCCCTCCCTTGTCCAGCCCCTCAGTCTGTCTGTCCAACTTGGGGCTGATGCTCTTGAATGCTGCGGAGTGCGAGCGGGAAAACCCGTTCGCTGTCAGAGCTCCACTGTCTATTGGGCAGATATAGTCTGCAGATTCATCAGGTTTCCTCTTCCTCAGGTGACTGAACTGGGTGAAGCCCAGCTTCTTTGGCTGAAAACACAAACAATTTCAAACCAATTACTTACTCATTCTGATTTTATTTTGCAACACAGGACATGTTAATTCTAAGACTGTGCTCCTACCTTCACTTTGGCTGTGGTAGTGAGGGGAACGTGGCCTGTGGCGTTGCCATACTCTCGCTTCTCCAGTGTGGCCTGAGCCCCCACTAGGGCAGAGAAAGCTGTGGCGAGATGACGGCGGAGCAAAGTCTTCTGTGGAGGAATATTCAACAGCAAGGCCAAAGTCTCGGAGCTGAAGCGGGGCTCCAGGATCTACGGAGGAGATGATTGAGAAATGCAGGAACGTCAACATAATGCAGGTCTCTGGGTATTTATTACAAGCATGTAATAGTAGCGTGACTTGTAAAATTAGATGATAAGGTCAGAGTTTACTCACAACCAGCCCGCCATGAACACCACTGCCCCGTAGATTCGGGGCATACTCAGCTAGGTCCACCGCTCGAAGCCACTCCATCACACGGTGGTTAGACCACTGAACCACCTCTGAAGGAGAGGGCTGTTTCTGAACAATAATCCAAACATAAATATCAATCTCTATCATAAACCTGTCCTTTTTTATTC
The DNA here is from genome assembly GCA_901007825.1 of Macroramphosus scolopax. Classification (NCBI taxonomy): domain Eukaryota; kingdom Metazoa; phylum Chordata; class Actinopteri; order Syngnathiformes; family Centriscidae; genus Macroramphosus; species Macroramphosus scolopax. The sequence continues at coordinate 17,467 of CAAKHC010005311.1, read as the reverse complement.
ATAGCTATTCAAAATTGACTTTTGAATACAATAACTCAATAGAATCAAGCTACCAGTGAACTATCTGTCAGTAAGCAGTAGTATTCAAAGACATTGGGTCTGTATTTGGAAGCATTTGATATCTTTGTCGCCATCTGGTGGTCAACGGATGTTATGACCTCTGTTTGTTTGATACAAAAGCAGTGTGACACTGAAATACTTTTTATTAATAGGTTATTAATGGATTATCAGCAATGTGTTGCACTCTTATCTATATGATATATCTTATTTAGAACCAAAATACAAAAAATAATAATAATATACAGAAAATCGTTGCATGATCTACCTTTTTAACTTCCATTTGCTTTCTTTCATGAAGGCTTACCTCCTCCCCAGGCCTGCGCCGTAAACAGTTGGGGTTGAACTTGTTGGCATGAAGGACATGGATGGCACATTTAACACTGAGATGATGAAGCTGGCTGGTCACCTTTAGATTCAAGAGGTCATTCTGAGGAAATTGGAAAAGGAACATCAATGAGATTTGTGCAAACTCTTTTATTGTTCCATAACAAGTTGAAGCAAATGTAGTGTGTTTGCATGCATGCACCTTAATATAGGATACAGTTCATGCAGGATTAAGTCTTACCACTGTGAGGTACTGTATCATCCGACCATCTACACGGGCTTCCAGGAATTGGTCTTTATATTGAGGCAAACCAATATCATCCAACCATCCTACACCAATGACATTCAGCGGTTAATGTACTTCACAACTCATAGTGACTGCTGATACAAACTACTCAGTTAAAATACAAACCACTACTTGTTTTAAATCAAGTTTTTGATTCAAATTAGAACATACAAAATGACAGGACATGAAAGAGTCTTACGGGTGACCCAGATGTGGTCCAGCTCGGATGACTTCTCTATAACTTTAGTGGTGAAAGCCCTCAGAGCCAGCTCCAGCTTCTTCCTGTGCAGAGCATTCTTCATACCCATTTCCTGAGGTCACAAGAGACATTTTTGTCACACAGTTGTGAGCCGAATTGCTGATTTGTCCTGATAAATCTCTTCAAGTTACCAGTCTATCAATCACTAATCAGATCAATTATTTATAATAGGTATATATGTTGTGCTTTAACGGTCCTGTCTCGTTCTCTGACCTTCTCAAAGTCCTGCGGTGTGGCAGACAGCAGCGTCTGTCCGTTTTCAACCCACTGTCTGGTGAGATTGACGTACTGGCCCAGTCCATATTCATCTAGCCAGCCGCACACCTGCTCCTTGGTCCACTGTCTGAATGGAATATTCATATCACTGGAAGGAAAAGGAACAAATTAATTCATTATTTGATACTAAAATGTCTGTATATTGACAGTAAAAAATGTTATTGAGTGGATTCTTCTTTTAGCAGGAGTAAATATTCCAGGTAGTCAGGTAGTGGCAGTCTCACCATGAGTCAGAAGATTCAGGGGTGCGGGTCAGTCGGGGTCCGGCTGTTGCACGCAAGCCCCCTCTTCTAAACTGACCAGCATCTGGATCTGCTGCCTGGAGCCCTCCGGACTGGGTTCTTCGAAGTCTGCAGGGATGAAAGGAATAAGGATTTGTGTGCAAATGCAGGAGGCTACTTTCATTCTCTGAATAAACACTTTTCAGTGTAATTGAAATAAATACATATTAATTTGATTTTACCATTTTACCAGTTTATGTTATTTTGACTTACAGTAAGGCTGTGTGCAGAAACATTCAAAACTTTAAAGTTAGGTGCATATATTGCTTTATTGTTCTTTTCTTTGGTTTACTTAGTGATCATCTGTGTTGACTTTAGACTGTTTAAAAGAACTGACAATACCATGAAAGCCTGAAAAGTAAAGCCAAATTGAAAATGCCTAAATAACCTGCATTCTGTCTAAGGGCCAGCAGGGGGCGACTCCACTTTATTGCAAAAGGAAGTTACACTATAAAAAACTCTATTAAAACAATCCCATTTGAATTATGTAAACATGTTCTTAATAAATTACAGTCTCAATAACTAGTTTCAAATCTTCAATCCACCATGATGCAAATTTTGTAAATCAAGGTCTCATTTAGACTAAAATAGCAGCGTTTGCTTTAGGGAATGGCGACCTTGTGATTGAAGTCACCGACACAACAGGCTGAAACAGGATTGTGACACTAAGTGGCAAACTAGTGGGAGTCTTTGGTGTTGATGTTAATGTGTATTTTCCGACACTCACTTCCCCCACAGTCGTTTGAGGCTCCGATTATTCTTCATGTACTCTGGTGAGCCCACAGCTCTCTGGCCTGGCGTTGTATTCGGCCCGGTGCTGTCATCTGCTTTAATCGACTTCACTGAAAAAGGTTACAAAAAGTAAAATCAGTATAATTAGACTGAAAGTATAATTCTGATTCGAATTGTATGGTTGCACAGGAGACTCATATTTATACTACGCATCACTATATACATGTATTTGAATGGTAGAATACTTGTTAATACTCTTCATCTACAGCCTCAATGTACCCTTGACAAAATGAAGCAATTTTACAACGTTTCATGTTGATGTTAAAATTTTTAAAGACAAAATCTTGTTTCCTGTGTAAAAAAAAAAGACCAAAACTTTTCCATACCGAAGAGAGCATTAAGAGCTAAGTGGCACCATGTGTTGAGGTCTGCAATTTGACAAAGCGCTATTCAGGGGAAGGAGCGCCGGTTACAGACCATTAAGTTCTGAAAATAATTCATCAGTGAATGCCCCATTAATGCCCTTTATGATATATGCTGCAGACTCCCTCTAAAGCAGGACACGGAAGGAATAAATCAGGGTGGGGCTGAAGCTAAAACTGGTCAGAGAAGTTGAGGTAGGGTGGGGCCGGGGTGAATCCGAGCGAGAGGGCGTTCATGGTTCTGTCAGAAGCCTCTGCAATTACTCATGATCAAAGGTGCAGTGGTATTCTGGTTTCAGGAGTGATTTGGTCCAAATGTGAGTGCAGCCTGACAAAATATGTAGGTTGAGTTAATATCTTTGGACTCACGTTGGCTGGAGTCTCCGTCTTCACTCTCATCTGGAGACCGTTCGCTCTGGATTTCACTGCTGCTCTCCATCAGAAGTGAAGCCAGCGCCGGACTCTTCGGGTCACTCTGGATGAAACGCACATACAAATAAAAGACAGTAAATAAACACATCAGCTGTAATTATAACCACAAAGGCCACAGTGGTCATCAAAAATTATAAATTATAAATCCTGTAATAAACATGTATAATATGAAATTACAGGAGGGAAACAATACAGGTTTATCATATAGATTAAAAGATAAATGATTATTTTCAACATGAGAAAACTATTAGAGAACTACCTTTTGTGTTCGTTCATTTGTCAAGTCATTCATGCTGCTTAACGAGGTCTGTGCCTCGGTCCTGAAGAGATAAAAGCACAGTTGTCTCAGTAAAAGCCAACTACAATAAACGTTATACGTCTACTACAATCGACTGCTTCGCTACCTGCAGTCGTTTTCTTTCTGGGCCGACGAAAGAGATGCTTGTTGAGAGGAGGAGCTGTTTGTGGAAATCTGTGAAACGTAAAAACATATTTATATACTGTATATATTACTAGGAAGGGAAATAAAGTAGTTATCATGCAGTCAGTGAACAATAGACAAAAACCTGTAATTGTACCCACATCAGACTTTATGTCTTCAGACTTTGCACTGGTAGAGTCAGTATTCTTCGTCAGGCTATGCTCTTCTTCCTCACTGCTGCTGGAATCAGTCCTACCGTTGGACAGTGAACGGACAGCAGATGGAGCTGCAGTAACAAAGGAAAGCAAAAAGCTTTTTTTTTCACCAACTAAAGCAGTGAGAAACCTTTGTTAAGAAGTTACGAGTGCTGGCTTTCATTTAGCTCCGGTGTCAAAGAAAGTCCGATAACACATCGGAAGGGAAGGATGAAGGATGAAGGAGTGTGAGAGTTGAATACCTTGCCTTGTGCTGTGAGGGAGCTCTCTGAATTGCCTGCACTGATTCAGGAGCAGAGAGAGCTCTTCAATACGCCGGTCCTAAAAAAAAAATCCAGCAGAGATAGTGCAAGGTCATCAAAACCCAGCAGCATGTCTATCTAAGGTTAGCAAACCCATACGACGAACTGCCTCCCTGTACGTCTGACCACTATGCAACACATGTCCCTCTCACAATATGGCCTTTATATCAAAAGAGTGGCTAGGGAGGGGTTCGACCTAGGTTTGGCTGGGAGTCTTAGTTGTGGTAACCAGCTGTGTGGAATGTGTGTGTTTTGAAGTGGCGCCCGTGCCTGGTTTTGCCATGGTTCTCTTAAAGCAGCTCACTCCAAAATTAGGCTTGGCAGATCAAGGCCCGTTTAAGTGCAGCTTTGCCTGAAACGGGTCGCCTCGGGGCGTATGTACGTGTGTGTCTTCAGTAGCCTGCCACATGTAGCTCCACGTCTGTAAGTCTTTAAAGTCCAAGTTCTCCGGGAGGGAGAATACAAAAGCCACTCTGTACTATAAATGGACGGAAGGCGGAGCCTCTGAGAAACAACAACATCTAAGAACAGTTACCTGATGATGTCTCCTCCAGACACAGGTGATTAAGACATTTAACAATCTTCTAAACTGATGACAACACACACTTTCTTCCATGCACATAATCACATTCAGGTGTGTTGCAAAGAGAGAGAGAGATGGGATAACTTACCTTTTCATCATTAGCAGCTGCCAGGGATTTCATCCCACTCTTAAGTCTTTGCAGCTCCTGGTCTATAAAGAGAAAACACATGTTGATTGTTTATCTATGAGTAATACTCAAAATACAAATGATAATACTATGAATAATAACGGTTATTAAGTCCTGTCAAGGCTTGTTGTTCATTATCCTCTGGTTTATCTGTTGCAAATCTGAGTGACCAATGTCGGTTTATTAAGGGTTAAAAACCGACTATTCTCACAGCTGTTACTGCAAGTTAAAGATTGCAAAAGGAAGTCGTTAAGTGCGTCACCTATCAGGAGGGGGAAGTTTGGGCGCTTGGCAGGTTCATCAAGGCCTTGAAGTTAATGCTTTGCCTACCTGTCTCTGAGCTCTCGGTGGAGAGTGAAGGTCTGGCCAGCAGCTGAGTGTGCAGGCTCTCAATCTCAGCGTTCTTACTGAGCAGCAGCTGCTGCAGGCTGCTGATCTCTACCTGTGGACGCCAGACAAAGAGGAATATTTAAGAAGAAAAAAGTATGTGCCAACTTATGTCTGCTTAAGAACACACGGGTGACGGTTCTTTCCACACCAGAAAAGCAAGAATGTACATGCATTTTTCATCAAAAGGAATACTACATGCCTCTAACTGGAACGGAATGTGTTTTCCCACTACTACCTCTGCGTTTTGAATAGAACTGCCACAACACAGAATGCATTTTCCCACCATTGTCACAGGTTTATAGTTTGTTTGGAAATATAGCAGATGGCAATGACATTAAAGGTCAGACTGACGTGTTTTGGTGCGTTGCATTTAAGTTGCTGATGGCTGTCAACAAGGTGAATATCAGGTGAATCCAATGGAAGGCAGATTAGTCAGTGCATCCTTTATTCATACACATACCGTGCAAAACAATTCTATCATCGTCTTGCTGTTGGACCCTAATGCCTGTTACTGTATGTCGGGACCGGAAGTTTGCCAAGTAACACCTTTCAAATCTCAATTTGTGCAGTGGACATATAACACAAGTACATCACAACCCCACACCTGTCGCTATTACAGTCACTTTTTGCAGGACCAACTTAATTTAAATAGACAGACAAACACGTGTCTTTGATATGAAAGTGATGTGACAGACGTGGTGAAGAAAGTGATGAAATGATTTGAGAGAAAATGATCACGAACGAGGACGAAGGGTGAAAATAATTAAAAGAGCTGCAGCGAGACAGACAAAGGTGATCCTGTGGATCCTGCCAAAGTACATAAGTAGAACATAAAAACAAGGACTGAGGGATTATTAAATCTCTTCCTACAGTACTTAAACCTCCTGAAGGAAACATATTTGTCCGTGAGTGTGTTCAAAAAGAAATGACTCACTGAGCTGGCTGGAACATCCAATTGGACGGCATTGAGGAAGGTTTAGTGGACAGTTAGCAGTGGAACTTGGGCACTGATGCTGTTTTTCAAAGTCTAGACATCATATAAATTTAAACTTGTTTTTACCTTGGTTGCTTTGAGTTTCTTCTCATACTGTAACTTCTGATCCTCCAGGTGTTCCACCTTGTCCTTGAGAATCCGGAGCTCCTTCAGCAAACCCTTGAACATAGAACATAGTGATCGATTAAATTCTGCCTTTTCAATGTCAGTCGGAACCTTCAGACAAATACAACATTTTCACCCCAAGACGTTAATGAATGTGCATGTTATTCTTTCATAACACACTGCATGGAATTACTTAGTTGTGTCAGTGAAAACAATTTCTTGACTGAAGACAGATGATGGACATGTGACACTGCACTGAGGGTGCGTGTTTCATTTGCATGGGAACCTCAGGATTACACATCAAAGTGAGACAAACATCAGAGGTCATGCAGGGCTGTGCCTACACTTTCTCCTCCACAGTGGTACAGCTGCTCTGCATCTGAGCTACCCTCTCCCAGGCTGTGTGTGTTCTCATCAGGCCCGTCTGCAGCCTCCTCTAGTTTGTGCATCACCCCTGCAGTTCTGTTACATGAGGGGCCCCCGTCTGATTCCTCAGGGGACCTGGCGGGCCATGCCACCGGAGAGCCGCTGTCAGCTTGCTTCTCTGAGGCTTTTTTCTCCTGGATCTTGCTATTGATCTCCTTCTGAAACCTACACATCTGCTCCTGCAGCTCACTAATGAAATTCACCACACTCTGACGGATGCAGTGTGGGAGAAAGGAAAATCGAGAGACATGTTTAGAAAGAGAAGAGAGAAATAGAGGAGGTGCATTTGTCAGATTTCCTTTTTTTTTTTGCATGTTTTATGTCACACATTATTTTGTATGATACCTCATGTCAAGGTGATATCCAGATACAGAATACAACAGTATGATGGTGAACTGGTCTCAAACACACAAGGCCAGTTAAAGCCTCATGTGGTCTGCTTATAAACTTTGTTTTGCACATTGTTGTGAACTTTAACTACCCTTCTTTCTGCAGAATAAGTCATTCACCAAAATGCATGCATGGTCACTTAACACAAAAATATAGTTTGATAATGCATGTTTTAGAACTGATGTGTGTCAATGTTCCTCCAGAAAGAAAGTAAACAGCGGCCAAGTTATGTCCGGATTGTGGACAGAGGAAGTCTCACTCGGGCTCCGGTGCAGCGGATATGACAGACGATACGGAGTGCCTCCATGGCTAAATTTAACCATGAGCTTACTGGCTCGGCGATGAGGAAGCTTCACCATGCTGTGTGTGTGAACATGCATATATGTGCGCACATGTTTGGATAGTAAATGCAGCGCATGGGAGGCCCGTAAAGTCTTCAAAGCCGATCGTTCCTCATCTTAATTCCAAACAACTGTTGTAGAGAAAGCGGGGTTCGTGCTAACGCTTCCATCGACATAACGATATGCTGTTCTTTCAGTTTAAGTGCAAATAATATCCCAATGTGAAGCACGTTCACTAATTATTACTTTGAATATACATGTCAAAACATATGATGGTTATGCCATCAGTTAGTCTTTTCGGAGCGGCCTGGTGTATCTTTGCCAACCACCAGGAACAAAACGATCCGGGCCGTGAGGCCTACACTAACTCACATTTGGCCCGTAATCCATCACGCGAGACCTGCTACGTCTGAACTCTTTTAACCTGACGACACAAAGGCTCTTTGACCGGCCGTGTTTTGACAGTAACTACATACATTACAGTATCCTGTCTGGTAACAGTGCCGCACAGAGAAGTTCCCTTTCCCAAATTCATACCCGACGCCCAAACGGTCTGCGTGTAACCCAACACGTCAGTCTTAAGAAAATACATAATTCTGGTTGAAACGACTAGAAATTTAAACCCCCTGGAGAGACTCCCGGTAGACGTTGCCCAGGAACAACACAGCGAGGGGTTGTGATGAATGTTCTTTTCCATTCGTCCAGAAAGTGTTTATGGACTTCCATAAAATCAGCAGCTGACTTCCAGGTTCACAACAAAAGACGTGTTTTGTTTGTACAGTTGAACTCGTACCTCCTTCAAAACAACTATAAATGGAAAAGAATATGAAGTTCCAAGGCTGTGAAGGTGTCACTTACTCACTTTATAAAGTATAAACAGAGTGCAATGTTAATTAGCGCAAATATAATGCAATAAAAATAGAATAAAAAACTAACCCAAAGTCCAACTGGTGCAACTCAAGATGGCGACCTTGTTTTGATTGATAAGTATTCACTTTGAATAAGTGTTGACGAACTACAGTCACACTCATCCACACCCTTTACATTATATTAGCAATATGACATGTCCTAGTTTTCTCTTTCAAAAGCCCTACCTCAGCTTTGTGCTGCCTCTCAGCCCCATGGCTCTGTTTTCCCTCCATGTCGGCCAGCTTTAATTTCAGGTAGGACACCTCCCCCATGAGACTCAGCTTCTGGTTCTCCAGTGAAGTCCTATGCAGGAGCTCCTGTCATCAACAACATACAGCCAATGGGTCAAAAAAAAAAAAAAAAAAAAACAGGCCTACAGGTGAAAGCAAACATACATAAATAAATAAATAAATAAAGCCTTCAATGATATTCAACGCTCGATACTTACTTAACAAAGGCAACATGAAGTATGAGGCTCAGCAAGTTACCAGTTCTGTAATAACGGTCCCCTCAGACAAACCCACTGCTTTCAGACGCTGTTTGAGCGGCTAAATATACACAACCCATGACCACTATTTATAATGCCTATTTCACAGCTCACTCAAAGTACACAGCAGAGGCGAGGGGGGCTGCTGAGGGAGGGGGGAGAAGGAGGGAGAGAGGTACCAAAACCATGCAAAACATTCCCAGAAAGAATATTAAAATAGCTCGGACAGCTAAATGAGCGTGTCGCTGTGAACTTCTGCCAATTAAACCTGATGCTGTGGGAGACTGCACCACCAGTTTGGGACTATTTGCCCTCCTATTATAAAGCCAATGGCTGTCGGCCCTGAGAGTTAGGCCAGACCAGGCAGACAGATGTATTGCTAATTTGGTTCATGTCAAGCAGGTGCTAAAGCACTTAAAGTCCAGAAATGATCATCTGAAGCAGGCGAATGTGGATACCACGATCTGAAACTTTGGCTTTGGAAAAAATATCTGGGCTTCTTCACAAGGGAACACGGAAAATATTAGAGCTTTGTCACCAGAAAGAGATTTAAGGCTCAGCTCCAAAGCCTCATAATGACCACGTCTCCAAGAAGCCAGCCCTCGTTGCCCTTTGATACGCTGCACGTAGACTGCCTCACAAAGTGATTTAACCCTGAGAGCAGCGACTCATCAACAATCAACGACTCCCAGCGTTCGTCGGCCGTGCAGCAATAACAACAACAAGCTGTGTGTTCTGTGTGTTACCTGGTTCATCCTACTCTAGTGAGCCTGCAGACACCCAGCAGAGGAGCGGTGAGTGTGTCCCGACCATGGATGCAACGGTGTCCTGTGTAGTTCCCGTAAGTTTCCTACATCCATTCCATTCGGTTTCCGTAGGCTTTAGCGTTAGTCATTTAGATTTGAGTGCAAAAGCAAACAAATGAAAGTTGCAGACATAAACTTCTGACTCTTAAAGAGCACCACCCCTACACTTCTCCCTCCCATCTCTCCACCTTCTTCAGCTGTTCCTCCTTTTTACTTACTATCCCGTGTGTGTGTGTGTGTGTGTGTGTGTGTGTGTGTGTGTGTGTGTGTGTTTGTGTGTGTGTGTGTGTGTGTGTGTGTGTGTGTGTGTGTGTGTGTGTGTGTGTGTGTGTGTGTGTGTGTGTGTGTGTGTGTGTGTGTGTGTGTGTGAGAGAGAGAGAGAGGGAGAGATAATGAGAGAGAGAATGCACAGGCTGATTTCTGGTGGTTAAAGTTCAGGGGTGTGGCAAATGTTGTTCTAATCACCTGCCCAGACGGACCAGTCTCATATAGCCGGCTGATACTCTGAGACACTGTTCTGGAATGAGCCTAAATACTTTGGTTGCCAAGGTAATCTGCTGCTAGATTCAATGGAATCCTGGCGAGGAATTTGTTCCCGGGAAGCCGAATTCATCCCCGTTTACGTTCTACGGTTTATGAGTCGAGATTGAATCTGCAGAAGGGTCCTATTGAGAAACAGATGAACTGTCTGTGGCCCTGTCGCAGCTCATTAAATGGGAGAAAAATGTTGAATTAAAAGCCCTCCATATTTCCTGATAATAGTCAGAGTTTCCTGCCTTTGCTCCAGTAATAACATTTGCTGTAAGTCATTGTGAAGCGAGCTGAGGCCGTGTACCTGCTGCAGCATTTCCTCTGTGGCGTTGAGCTTGAGTTGATGCTCCACCAGAGAACTCTCCAGGTCGCTGATCTTCAACCCCTGCGCTTCCACCTGGTCCGTCAGCACACTCACCTGTGTTTGTATGTGGAAAGAAAGCAGAGATGCTGGTTATTTTTCCGTCCTGAAACTGGATGATAAATCTGTTTATCATCATTTAGTTTCACATTTTTGCAAGCTCAGCCTTGCAGGAAGCCTGCAGACTTTCTTTATTAGCACTGAACCTCTCACCGTACGCATTATTGAGTATCAGGTATTATTGTGCAAGTGCTCTTTTGTGTTGAAATATGTACATCAGTGCCAGATGAAACACCGCTGACATTGGAGACTAAAAGAATGATCCTTTGTGCGTCGGTCGGTGCTTGCAACACTTCAGTGGCTCAAGCATCGTCAGCAGGTTTCATTGCCAGTTAAATCTAAATCCGCAGAGACTATTACGGCCCAATAATAGCAAATCGTGCTAAAAACACCGGCTCCACCTGCCAACTGGATTTTTTCAAGAGGAATGTTTTATGTGTTGGTATGAAGAAAGAAACAGGGCACCTGCTCTCACACACACCTACGTGCTACAGCACAAGGTGGTGCTAGCCTGAACCTGTCTGAGATAAGCACTTGTTCAGCAGCCGAGGGAGCTGGAAGCCTACACACCTACCTACACATTTACACAGACGCACACACATTGCAACAAAACAAGACATTCTAGTATTGTAACAGCACTAAAACCATCGCCGCTGCGTCACCCGTCCAACGGATTAGAAACAAAGCAATTACGCAATATTTGCAACAACAGCAGCTCTGGTCTACCTTCTACCTGCTCTTCCTCATTGCTCCTCACTGTTATGTGATACCAGGACTGTTTATAATCAGACCCACTGACAGTGTGGTGTCATGTGTCCTCTTTTTATTTGCACTGGCTGACATCCAAGACAACTTCCAAAGGAAGAAACCATCATTTTTAAAAGGTTTAAAAGTTTTACAAAACACATATAGAGTTAATATTTGCGTCATATTTGACAAAGTGCAGATTAGAAATGCAAACAAACGAAGTGACTAATCCCACCTGTAGTATGAGCGACTCTTTGTCTCCCTCCAGACGAGATAACCGCTCCTGATAGGACTCACTGTTGCCAGATGACTCAAGGTTTACCTTCAGAACAAAGGTCGGCTATTAAGTTCAGTTAGTTCGCTGTTCATACATAACAACTTTAATGAGGTTCACCACCTCCCACTTCATACACACACACTCCAACGGCTTCAGTGTGTTAGTATGTGTGAAGACGACTATAAGAGGTTTACAGGTCCTGAGTTGTGTACGACATTTTATACCATCTGATTAGTGAGAAAAAACATTGTGTGGGGGAAGTCTGAGTCTGTGTAACGAGGGGATATTTCACAGCCATCGATGTGCAAGGGAAGTAAAACTGCGGCCAAATGAGCTCAAATTTCTCAGAAATCCAGGCTTTTCGACCGCAATCATGGAAACATTATGTAGCCCAGCATCCACGCTGAGCCAGGCAGTTCAAGTGGTTTGCAATAATTTTAGAATACCATTAATCCTTTAATGGACTCACTGTAAACAAATCTAAAAACAGAAGTTATGTCATACGGTCATCCAGTGACTGCTTGATTTCAGCTTTAAGACATTCTGTTTATTGTTTTACTTAACTCTTGGTAACGTATGGGCTTTTTTTTTTGTTTCTTCCACATGAATCTCTCCTCTGGGCGCTTTGATATGTTTATTGGTTGAGTCAGGCACTGACAGACTCTGGCTGACATTAAAATGTGAACAGCTGTTGTAAATCTTATGGAGCTTCAAGAGATTCATTATGCAAATCAGACTATTTTTTTTAATCCATAGATAAAAATAATTATAATCGGCATAAGGAAACTAATATTCCCAATTTCACATTGAAAATAGAAAACAATAATTGGTTGTAACAAACACTTGTCTGTTCATAACCGTCCAAATTAAACTGTTATGACTGCGACAGAATCTCTTGACATGAAAATAAAAGATGCTAGTCATTAAATAATCCGGTTAGGTTAGTTGCATCTGTCTTGCATTGACTGTCCTGCAGCAGCGTGTTGATCCGACTCTCCATGCACATTCTGCAACCCTTCTGTTTACCCCACAAACATCCTGCGTTCCTCCCAAATTATCTACCATGGCAACCACAATCATGTTGCAGAAGCTCTGCAGGAGCAAAAGACGCCACCTGGACTTTCTGTGCAACGACAAAACAATGTGAAGGCATCAACGGGAGACGTGCAAGCGGAGATCGTCTTACCTTTCTAAGCCAAGCGAAGTGTTTGTAGAAATCAATATTAAACTCCATTCTGCAGGTCCATTGTACATCAGGTCTGGTGTCAGATACTAACAGAGTTCAGCCGTTGCTACAACAAACCGGTGTGTAAGACACACGAATCTTAACATTGTTATTCTGTCGATCTCCCTGAATCCGAATGTTTGCAGAGGTTTGTCCTACAGACCATGTTGCAGTTGTTGTGCAGAGAGGGCCTCAGTCCGTGTGGTTTGGAGTCCGGCTAGCTGGAGAATTTTAGAGCTGAGCTGAATAACTCAAATTATGCCAATTGGCTATCGTCCCTCCAGCTTCTCTTCACTTTTCCTACTTCTTTCTAACTCCCCCCTCTTTCTCCTGCCTTCTACCTCTCCCAAATATACTCAAGCTGCTTCATTATTTACAAACATCCCTCTGTTTTTTTCCTGGATCCCTCCACTCTTTCTGTCCTTCCTCTCTCTCTGCTGCATCGCTCCCTGTGAGCCAGTTCTCCCTGTCTGAAGTACCTCATATAACTAATTTTGTGGGGCTTCAAAAGGGGGCACAGAGGAGAGGAAACTTTCTGTAGCACATGCTTGTCAGATGTTGGGCAGAGCAAGAAGTCAGTAAGGATGACGGAGAAGGGGGAGGAGGAGGAGGGGACTGGGGAGGAATGTGAGTGTAAAGTTAACAATATTGAGTTTTAAAGGAGGGGGGGGTGTACTGGCAAAACTTTAGTGGAGGCACAGATGAATAAAGAATTATTGCAGAATTTGAAGGAGCAATGCAGAGTATGAAGAGGAAGGAAATAAAGAAGGGGGG
>CAAKHC010005310.1:90288-105630 GCA_901007825.1 Macroramphosus scolopax | reverse complement strand
CTCTCTTCCCCTTCATAGTGTTGTAAAGCAGAACACATGAGGCTGTAAATTAATATCATGGTAAAAGACCCAGAGTCTGTCTACGCTGTCATAACACACAAGATACGGTTCACACTCACTTACAGTGCAAGTGAAGAACATCAGCTTGTACCTGCTGCTCAGCCTTTTATCATATCTGATGACTGCAGGAAGAGATCTTATTGCAAACGACAATTGTTTCCATGTAAATCTGATTCAAGCCGATTTTTAATTAAAGTAATAGCACGTTTAAAGCAATCAACCCCCCTTCCAGATCCACCTGAACCAGAGCAGATGGAGAAAGACATCGAGATCATACCAGAGATGCACACCTGCAACGGCTCCGCCGGCAGGAGGAACTGTAAGCACCAAGGCAAAAGAGATCGACTGGAGAGAGACCGAGAGCTGCTGAGACGACAGGAGGAGACTCCAGACCAGGAGGAGTGTCAGGACTCGGGGAGGGAAGGTGAGGAGGTGGAGGGATGGAACGGCTGTCACTGTATGTGGGCGTCACACTTAGGACATCTGGTGGACAGGCCAGGTAACACACTACTCCTGAGTCCACTGTACTTGAGGACAGCATAAGGAAAGAAATAGCATCCCAATATGAGACAGTTTTACATCCCCGGCTCCCCCATTTACCAAGGCAAGTGTCCTTGAGAAGACACTGAACCCCTAATTGCTCCTGATCAGCTGTTTGACACCCGGCATGGCTATCAGTGAGAATGTGATTCTGAATGACAGATTACATTGAGATCTATTTACCATTTTTTTCTTGCCATGCAGGCCAGTTGTTCTTCGAGCCCGACCCCGTCAGTCTGGTGATGGGGGTTCAGATCCAGGACCTGGTGAAGGTGTTCCGTGGAAGCTCTCGTCCAGCCGTCGACTGTCTCAACATCAATTTCTACGAAGGCCAGATCACGTCCTTCCTGGGGCACAACGGGGCGGGAAAAACCACCACCATGTACGCAGACATTCACGTCGTTATGAATCATGTTTGAACTGGTAACCCACAGCTGGTCGAGGCAGACGGCCGCCCACCTTGAATGTGGTTGTATCTCACATCTGCTCCCAGAGGCTTGTTTAGAAACGTCCCTCACAGGCAGTGTATGTGTTTCCCCTCTGTGCAGGTCCATCCTGACCGGCCTCTTCCCTCCTACATCCGGCACCGCCTACATTAATGGAAGAGACATTCAGACTGACATGGATGTCATCCGTACCTCTCTGGGAATGTGTCCTCAGCACAACATCCTCTTCAATCAGTGAGTTCTTCAGAAACAGTGGCTTCGCCTGCTGTTGTTGACATCCTCCACAAACATGTTCATCACTGCTGCCCTGCTTCTGTTTCAGCCTCACAGTGGAGGAGCACATCCTCTTCTACTCACTGCTGAAGGGTCGGACTCAGGAAGAGGCGGAGAGGGAGGTCGAGGACATGCTGGTGGACCTGGGGCTGCCTCACAAGAGAGACGACGAGGCTCAGAACCTCTCAGGTGGACCCGCCTGTTCTGTTTGTGTTCAGGAGAGGATGTCGTGAATTCCTTCATCATTTAACTTCACCCTCCCTCACACACTCAGGTGGAATGCAGAGGAAGCTGTCGGTTGCCATGGCGTTTGTCGGCGGATCAAAGGTGGTCATCCTGGATGAGCCCACCTCAGGAGTGGACCCCTATTCCAGGAGATCCATTTGGGACCTCCTGTTGAAATATAGAAACGGTAAGAAGTCACATTTCACATCCTTTCGTTTTACCTCCTGAAGCTCAGGTACATTTTAGTGACATGCTAATACAAGAACATTCATGCAGGTCGTACGGTGATTCTGTCCACTCACCACATGGACGAGGCCGATCTGCTGAGCGACCGCATCGCCATCATCTCCAAAGGACAACTCCACTGTTGCGGATCCCCGCTCTTCCTCAAGAACTGCTTCGGTGTGGGTTTCTATCTGACACTTGTTCGCCGCCTGAGGGATGTTAGGAAGAAGGAGGTCAGCTTCACACGGAGCCATAAATCTGCACGATCTGTCTGTTGAGAAAAAAAATGACTTTCCATTAATGTTCTCGCCACCGTTGCCTTTGCTTCTCCCATCAGAACGACTGTGACTGTGCCTCGGACTGTTCATGTTCCTGTTCCATATGTACCAGTTACAAGGAGCATTCGCAGAACCAGTCCCAGCATCAAGACCGAGTTCTGGACGGTAGGTGTGGTTGTCATCATTTATCCTATTCCTGTGTCCTGTGTTAGTAGATCGGGAGCTCATGCCTCCTCCTCACGTGTTCGTCCTCCTCCCAGGGGACATAGACAGCATCACTAGCCTCATACACCACCACGTCCCCGAAGCCAAGCTGATCGAGATGATCGGCCAGGAGTTGACGTATCTGCTCCCCAATAAGGGCTTCAAGCATCGGGCCTACGCCAGCCTGTTCAGGGAGCTGGAGGAGACACTCGCTGACATGGGACTCAGCAGCTTTGGCATCTCCGATACGTCACTGGAGGAGGTGGGGGCCTCTCACCATCCGAAAAGTTTGTCTCCCAGAAGTCGCGAACACGGAGGAAGAACCTAAGCTCAACGTTTTTTTCTCCTCTCGCCTTTCCAGATTTTCATAAAGGTCACTGCAGACGGAGAAGCAGCGAACAACGCCACCACTCCTGGTAAATACCACCGATGATATTCCACATGGCCTTTTCCTTGAATTGAATTTGTGACCCCGCTGCCCCGTCTCTCTATTGTGCTGTGAGACCGTGAGCCTCTCACCAGGTTTTATGATGCATTCTTCTCCTCCGTCAGTTAACATGCATCAGCTGCTTGTCTTTTCACATGCGTGCGCTGCGTCATTTGTCCGTTTTTAACCCTCCAGCTTGTGTTGTCCCGCCTGTGAACTCTCCCCTTTTAGAACAGTGGATGTTACAGCGGAGAAAGAACGACAACGAAGGTGGTGTCGATGCAAACGAAGGTCAGAGGCTCGAGAGCAGCTCAGAGGAAGTCTGAGGCTATAAAAGCTTTTCTGTCCTCCTGGATCTGGGTCCATCTCCTCTGTCATGTTAACACATGGATAGTTTGATAGTCTCAATTTACTGTCAATAATTGTGTTTAACTTCACTAATGTGGAGGTCCAAACTGTTAAAGTGACCCAGGTCTGGGAAGTCCAGCTTTTAGGCTGCAGAACATAAGAATGCAGGCTGCTTGCTGTTCTCTCGCAATGCAATACTACAAATTCAAACATGACTACACTCACTTATATCTGTGGCTGCTTGTAAGTCCGCCTCTCCAACTCTTCACCACTTCCTCTCTGTGCCTTAGACGCCTCCGGAACAAAAGTTTTCCTCCTCTTTTTGTGTACAAGCTGTTTAACAGGCTGTTTTTAACGTGTCAACCACAGAACCTAACGGCGTGATACCAACCGGCCACGGTGCGTCCGACAGCAGTGCAGGGAAGGGCTCCCGGCAGGTGAAGGGGGCCATGCTGACCCTGAAGCAGTTTCACGCTCTGCTGGTGAAGAGGTTCCACCACGCGACGCGAAGCCAGAAAGACTTCCTGGCTCAGGTACGGTTGCAGCAGTGAGAAGATGGGTGGATGGAGGTGTGGTTTTCTTTTGTGGACATGATTTAATTTATCTGTGGATGTGTAGATCGTCCTGCCGGCCAGTTTCGTCCTGATCGCTCTGGTTTTCACGATGGTCGTCCCTCCGTTCGGGGAGTATCCCAGTCTGACTCTGAGCCCCTGGCTGTACGGTCAGCAGTTCACCTTCTTCAGGTCAGACCTTGTGACCAACACTGTGAAAAGGCAGATTGTGTTTCTTCAGTAATAGAACATACGCATGTTGATCATTTTGTTTTTATATTTTCTCTTCCCGATTTAGTAACGAGCAACCTTTTGACCCCACGATGAAACGCTTCACTGAACGCCTGTTAAACCCGCCGGGCCTGGGAACCCGCTGCATGGAAGGAGAACCACTGGGGTACAACAGCTATAGATTAGCTCCTCATCTTCAACCATTGTTTGTTCAGGGAGAACTGCTAACTGATTACTTACTGTAAGTATCAAGTATAAAATACATCTTAATTCTGTTCTCTCCACCCACCTGCATCCAGAATGTCCTGCAGTAACGGCACATTCCAGTGGGAGAATCCAGACGTCTCCCCGGTGGTCGCCAACATCTTACTGAGTCCCGAGTGGAGCCAGAGGAACCCGTCTCCATCCTGCCAGTGCAGCAGCAGCCAGAAGCTGACCATGATGCCCATCTGTCCGGTCGGAGCCGGAGGATCACCCCCGCGCCAGAGGTTGGAAGCCACAGGAGACACGATGCTGGATCTGACGGACAGGAACGTCTCGGACTACCTGGTCAAAACATATCCGAGTCTCATCAGAACAAGGTAGGTTTGAAAGTTATTTATATTCAAGATGATGCTGCAGACAAGAAGCTTGGGAAATGGTATGATTGCTTTTCTGATGTCTGTTTTATTACACAGTTTGAAGAGCAAATACTGGGTGAATGAACAAAGGTAATCATTTAACTTCTTAACACGATTGAAAACAGTCTTTGCATACCTGTGAGTCGTGTACACAGCTTGTTCCCCTCTCCCCCGATGACGGGTGGCATCTTGTCCATCCTCAGATACGGGGGTCTGTCAATAGGAGGGCAGCTTCCCATCCTGGACGTCAAACCCAAAGACATTCAGGATGTTTGCCGCCAACTTGGACAAATGCTCAACATCACGGCGGTAATGATCTACGTTTATTACAGACCGTCTGTGCTTGTGTGTAATCCTCAAATTAAATTAGAGCCTTGTCCTTCACAGGGTTACTACTCCGGACGTGCACTCCGGGAGATCGGGCCTTTCTTACGATACATGGAAAGTGAATTCAACGTAAAGGTCAGGCTAGTGTTGTCACGTGATCTGACGTCTGCCCGTCCTCAGGACTGGTAGTAGCAGATGATGTGTAACTCGGCTCTCCTCCGTCAGGTGTGGTATAACAACAAGGGCTGGCACGCCATGGTGGCCTTCATGAACGTGGCCAACAACGCCATTCTACGGTCGTTTCTACCGCGCACGGCCAAACCTGTTGAGTTTGGCATCACGGCCATCAACCACCCGCTGAACCTCACCAAGGAGCAGCTGTCTGAAGTCACCGTGTGAGTGTAACAACACTGAGCAGCTGCACCTTCTGATCAGTTTAACATTAGTTTACCATCGCTGATATACAGACATGAAATAAACTGGAGTTATAATATTATTCTTACTATTATTACAGTTTTTTCTGAGCTCATGTCACATTTTATCTTCAGTTGGGTTCAAAATTTTTTTTTTTTTTTTTTAAAAAAAAATCTGAATTTTTCAAGAAAATTAAAAAATTGAAAAATTATTTCAGGAAATTGGGAACAAAATATTTTTTGAATAACAAAATCATTTTTTTCTATTTTAATTATATACTTCAATTTTAAAATATTATGCTGTATAAGAGTTAAGGTGTCTTTCACAAACACTTAAATAAATGAAATTACACTGTTGTTCATTTTGCTGAGGACCCCCTAAAAGGCCATCAAGGCCCCCTGGAGGTCCCCTACCCCACTTTGGGAACTCCTGATTAACAGAACTTCTTTTTTCAAAATATTGTCTGAATGTTTTAGCCATAAATGTTTTGTTTTTTTACTCTGTGTTAAAATGTAGAATGCAGGTTTGTATAACACCTGTTGGAATGTCTAAGTCAAATTGCCTGACCAGAATGTCCAGTAACGACCTCGTTGGTTTCCCTCTTCAGGTTGACCACGTCCGTGGATGCCGTGGTGGCGATCTGTGTCATTTTCGCCATGTCCTTCATCCCTGCCAGCTTCGTCCTCTACCTCATCCAGGAGCGTGTGACCAAGGCCAAGCACCTGCAGTTCGTCAGTGGGGTCAGCCCTTTAGTTTACTGGGTGGCCAACTTCTTCTGGGACATGGTAAGTGACGTGAGGATACACAGGACACGTCCTAACATTAAGGAGCATAGAGAGAGCTTGTTTCATATCTGTGTTATAAATACTTCAGTATCCTCACGTGAATTCTTTCTCTCACCACTAGATGAACTACTGTGTCAGCACGCTAATGGTTGTTGGCATTTTTATGGCCTTCGACAAGAAGTGTTACACATCAACGTCCAACCTGCCGGCTCTGATAGCACTGCTCCTACTGTACGGGTAAGACTTCATCATCATTTTAGTCTTAAAACCACAAAGAGGAAATGATAAGGAAGCACAGATTGTGCAGGCGAGATGCTGCTAAACTGTGAGAGACCCAAAAGGGCCTTATAAGGACATCCTATCTTTTGAAAAAGAAATTCAAAACGGAGTTAAAAAAAAGGAAATCCATAACTAACAAACTTCATAAATGGCATGGAAGGAAGGTAATACTCATATTTCTCCTTCGTCTGCCTCGCAGCTGGTCAGTGACACCCATGATGTATCCAATGTCCTACATCTTCAACATCCCGAGTACTGCGTACGTCTCGCTGTCCTGCATCAACCTGTTCATCGGCATCAACAGCAGCGCCATCACCTTCATCCTGGAGCTTTTTGAGAACAATCGGGTGAGAACGAACAGCATGTGTCCATGTTAGAACATGGCTGGAGGTATATAATGTTAACTTTTGGTGCAATATATGTTCTTTTCAATCAGCCTTAGTGCTCAAAGCCAGTGGCTTTGAGCACAGTCAATGGTTTATATTCTGTAAAGCCCTAAGGGAGACAATTACATCGTCAGCATTCCTTAAATGAAATAACGTTAATGAGTTGTTGTGAGCCTCCTGAACCACAAGAGGGCAGACAACTGTACAAGAGATTGAAACAAAAGTGAGTTAACATACGAGCAGACTGGATGAAAACCACATCCCAAACTGGAAAACAGCTGTATAGATGACTCAGATAACTTGTGGAGTAGTCAGTAGAGTGAGTACCGAAGTTTCAGGAAGATCAGCCTGGTAGTTTTTGTGTAATCCCACATCCAGATGTTCACTACAGAGCCCGGACCTCCGCCAACACCAAACGTTGTAAAACAACATTATTTTTGGGTTGTCAAACAGACAGAAATGTCCTTTCTTGGCCCGTGCGACACCCCTCCATCAAGTCCTGTGAGAGCTGTCCAGGTGGTTTTTGTGTAATCCTGCTGACAGGTGCACAGACAAACAGAAACGGGTGGAAACATGAACTTCCTTCGTTAGATATAAACAGAGACTAACAATTAGTGTGGTGCAGCTGTTGATGCACAATGACTGGAGGGACCACAGATATACGGGGGATGGAACACACACACACAGAAAGGGGGTTAAAGGAGGACAGATTCTGTTGTCATGGTGACAGGTAACTTCCTCCTCCGTCAAAAAGTTGAGATGATTCTTCCCAGCAGATGGTTTCAGATCACTGCACATCTGTACTCGCCTTCTCTGCTCGCACTAATGACTTGTGCAGCAGACGGAACACGAGAGGAGGAGGCATGATGTATGTTGAGTGGATGTGTCGACCTTATGCAGTCAATATTTGCTGAAGCACAGTCTATTAAAGCTGGTGTATGTGTGTGTGTGTGTGTGTGTGTGTGTGTGTTTCACCAGTCTCTGCTGACGTTCAATGAGTGGCTGAAGAAGTTCTTGCTCGTGTTCCCTCACTTCTGCCTGGGCCGAGGCCTCATCGACATGGCAATGAACCAGGCTGTTACTGATGTTTACGCCAGGTTTGGTAAGTTTCATGACTCGTCTCATTACATGTTCAACACAGAGTACTAGAACTTGGCTTTTCAATAAATGTAATGAACACTTCGACAAGTATGACAAGACGGGACCTGACTGGATCGGACCTGACCTGACCGGACAGGACAGGACCTGACGGGGCTGGGACTGGACCGGACCGGGTCGGACAGGATCGGATCGGATCGGACAGGACCGGACCAGACTGGATCGGACCTGACCCAACGGGATCTGACGGGGGTGGGACCAGACCGGGTAGGGTCGAGTCAGACGGGACCTGACAGGGAAGGGTCGGACCAGGTGGGACAGGACCGGACCAGACTGGATCAGACCTGACGGTGATGGGACCGGACCGGGTCAGACATGGTAGGGTAGAGTGGGACCTGGCGGGACAGGACAGGACCAGACCGGACCGGACTTGACGGGGGCAGGACCGGCCAACTGGACCTGGCAGGACAGGACGGGACCAAACCAGACCAGACGGTCCCATACTATACATGGGAGTATCGGACGTATTTATATTTCACAATAACAGTATCTTAACTCTTACATTTATATCTGGCTAACAAACTTCTAATATTTATACCTTACTTCACACTGCTCCAGTCACAGCTTGGTCCTGTCAGACTTGTCAGCGACTCTGTTGTAGATTTTATTTCCTCAATAAATCCTCAGTTTTCAGTCCAACCTGTGAAGTCTGGTGGGTTTTTCTCTGCTCAGTGAACAAACAATTCAGACCTTCAGTTTCTGTTTCCAGGTGAGGAGCACACAATCGACCCCTTCCGATGGGACTTTGTCGGAAAAAATATTACTTTCATGGCAGTGGAAGGCTTCATCTACTTCATTCTCAACCTCCTAATCCAGTACCGGTTCTTCCTGCACATCTGGTAGGACACCGGCTATCACACCCTAGATTACATTCATACACATACGTCACCGTTGTCCTCGACAGAAGATTCTTCTCACTCACCTTTCAGGTTATCAGACTACAGGCAGACCACAGTACGAGACGAAGATGAAGACGTGGCAGCGGAGAGGCAAAGAATTTACGAGGGGGGCAGCAAGTCAGACATCCTGCAGATCAGAGACCTCTGCAAGGTAAAGGAGTGACTTCATATCATATCACAATTGCTATAAACAGCTTTCACTTGACTGTTTCTGGATTCTGAAATCTATTGTTGAAGTGCAACATATACTCCCATTAGTTCTTGTCCTCGTCTTAAAAAACAACCAAAGTCAGTTATCCTTGTTTCTTGGACTTCTCTGCACAGACATATGTGGGCAGGAAGAGGGCAGCTGTGGACAGGATATGTGTGGGCGTCCCTGCAGGAGAGGTAACGTCACTGGAATCATTCACATCAAGAGATGCTGCTCCTTTTTCTCACATATGATAATTAAAATATTTTCTTTTGAGCTGTTGTGAGTCGACCTGCAGAGCAGATAATATTGATTTGCAGTCTAATGTGTGTTAATTCACTCTAATTGCTAATGAATAAATAACAGTTTGGCATTTCTAAAAATTTGAGGGTATAAAAAGTCATCTCAATTATTGTCTGTTAGTGTTTTGGTCTGTTGGGGGTTAACGGCGCCGGAAAGACCACGACCTTCAAGATGCTGACCGGCGACGCCGACGTCAGCGCCGGGGAAGCTTCTGTGGCTGGTTACAGGTACATGAAGTCCCTGGATGAGTCTTTACTTCTGCATGAGCTGCGTTTCCCCAATCAGAAACAGTCCAGTGAGTTAGAAATATTTCAACGACCGGAAGGTCACACAGACTTAAATCTATCTGAAGCATCCTGGGTGTTAATACAGTGGAAGAAACGTGGGACGAGGGACAGTTTTGTTCAGAGGCATCAGCATCCCTGCAGCTCCTGGATAATATTTCTATTAATAACTTAATGCTCTGGTATCTTTATGATGTTATGTGCTGTCAGTGTGATGAACATCCTCCTGTGGGTTTGTTTCAACAGCATCCTCACAGAGATCCTGGACGTGCACCAGAACATGGGCTACTGCCCGCAGTTTGACGCCATCGATGAGCTCTTAACCGGCCGGGAGCACCTCTATCTTTACGCTCGTCTCAGAGGAGTACCGGAGTCAGAGATCGGCAGAGTGAGTGCCTACATCTAGAGTTTGGCTGGAAGCCCGATACTGATGTTTGACTTTTTCCTTACACTTTTATTTGCAAACAAACCACATGCCCTCCAACATCCTGTCAGAGTTGTGTCAATCCGAGTGGATCTTCTCCAAACATGCAGCTGGGTGGGCTAATCGGTGCACCTTTTCTCCTTTAGGTGGCAGAGTGGGGCATCCAGAAGCTGGGTTTGACCGAGTATGCCAGCCGGTGTGCAGGGACGTACAGCGGAGGCAACAAGCGCAAACTCTCCACAGCTATCGCAATGATCGGCTGCCCAGCGCTGGTATTGCTGGTGAGTTCATTGTTTATATTTTAGGGGTTTTGTTTCGTAGAGGGATTTATAATTGGGCCTGGGCGGTTGAGATCTTTGCAATATGCTTATGTTCCCTGAGAGCCAATACCTTGTGTGTGTGGTCAGGATGAGCCCACGACGGGGATGGACCCCCATTCTCGACGCTTCCTGTGGAACGCCATCATGAGCGTCATTCGGGACGGCAGGGCCGTGGTGCTCACGTCACACAGGTCCGCATACTAAGATGAATCACCTTCACACGTCTGCTGCAACCAAATACAGACAAGAACTGTTATGACGCTTTTATTAATTAATTAATTGGTAGCAGTAAAAAGATTTGTTTGTGTTCCACCAGTATGGAGGAGTGTGAGGCCCTCTGCACTCGACTGGCCATCATGGTCAACGGGACCTTCAAGTGTCTGGGTACAATCCAGCATCTCAAGTACAAGTAAGATTCTGTCACACTTCACACACAAACTCCCTGTGCTGCTCATGTGATACTGAAACCTTCCAGGAGTTTCCACGATTACGAACACTTCAAATACAACGGCGGATTTGTTACGAGATATCTGCTGAGATTCGTTTTCTTCCCACAGATTCGGCGACGGCTACGTAGTGACCATGAAGATCAAGGCAGCTAAAGCCGGCTTGTCCCCCGAGTTGGAGCCCGTGGAGAGCTTCATGGAGAGCAGCTTCCCCGGCTGTGTTCAGAGGGAGAAGCACTACAACACGCTGCAGTACGAGATCGCCTCCTCCTCCCTCGCCAGGATCTTCCAGCTGGTGGTGGCCAACAAAGAAAGGCTCAGCATCGAGGACTATTCTGTTTCCCAGACGACACTAGACCAGGTACGTGTGAACGGAGACGATGGGCAAGGGGGGCTTGGCTCTAAGACCGTCTATTAGAAACAATTGTAAAGAAACAATTTTTGTTTGTTCTTTCTTTTAAAACATCAGTCATCGGTTCCTTTTGTTCCATTCTTACTGCTCATTTAAAGGTGCGATGTGTAAGATTTGGCCAACTATCAATACGCACCCAAAACCAACAGGGGGCAGCATATTACCAGCTCACTTAGCAAACATATTAACATATTATCTTTTTAGTGTTCAATAACAGAGTCAATAAACGATCAGACCGATAAGCAGTATTGATAATGGCATTGGTATCAATAGAATCGTATTAATCTCTAGTTGGGTGGTCGAGCTTGGCCTCACCAATAGAGTGAGGAGCTGAAACACCTGCAGGGAGCATGACTCTGTCGCCTCTTGAGGTACAAAGTGGTATTACGAGACAGGCTGTTACATGGCTAGCAAAACCTACATATAGCACCTTTAACCAGATCAGATACTCAATCAGTTTTTCCTGTCCTGCAGGTGTTTGTCAACTTTGCCAAGCAGCAGACGGGAGAAGACGAGGACGTCACGTTACACAGACGAACTGTAGGAGGACGGAAAGACGTCAAGATCGCCCCGGTGAAGAGGAAAACATGAAGATGTGAACCACACACACGCGTATGGAGGAGGAGGAACTTTTCCACATTCGAGAAAATCAACAAAAAAAAAAAAAAGCTACTTTGAATATTTTACCGGCCAAATTGCTTCTGTTATCTGCCAAATAACTGTTAGAGCAGTTTATTGTCCAGCCAACAGATTTTTACAAGCCGTTGGCTGCGAAACAGAAAATAATTTTCCAACAAAAAGTGTATGTGAGACTTGTTGCATGTTGAGCAGCAGGTTCTTCATCTGCAACAGGGACACGTCTTCTGCGACCGACCGGCGTGTATAAATTTGTACATATTGTATGTGTAATGATGCTTAAGCACCATAGAAGCTGTATTTTTTTAAATGTACAACAACCTAAAAAGTATTTATTTGTGAAGCGTAATTTTAATGTCTGCTCATCTTGAAAACATGTTTTCTATTGCTTTCACTTCACTGCTGTGTTTAACACATCGCCATGTCATGCTGGTACTCAATGTCGGGGCAGAACACCCGAAAATATTCCTCTTCAGCAATTTAATTTGATAAATATAGATACAGTAGATAACGAGGAATGTCATGTCATATCTGTACCAAATAAACACATTCTTTATACTTGATGCTCTGCCTCAACCTGAGCTGTACCACCTCATCCTCAGTCACCAATAAAACAAGTAAATGTTTCATAATGTATCCGTGTCATGCAGTATTTCCTGTTAAATACTTCAGCACAGAGCCGAAGTCCCCAGATGCTGCTCAGGCTTATTTCCAGAGATGAAGCTCTGCTGAACCTTCACGTTTAAAGCTACCGCAGGTCAGTCGAGCGGCCTGGAGATGGTTCTGCATCAGCACCGAGTCGACACTAAACCGAACGGGTCGTCACAAGCTGGATTTTATCAGACACACAGTCCAATTACTGTTTACTGTTTTTTGCAAGCAGGGATGTGACGGAACCCTGCAAGAGGGGTCTCCGTCTTCTCCTCCGGCCCACATCTGGATGAAGCTGACAAACATAGTGTAGTGACACCATGGCAGGGGAACTAAACCCAAATATCATGAGCTTCATGTTGCTTCATCATCTATCGTAGATCATCACCAAGTCAACATGTCAGAAAAGGTGGTAAAAAATTCTGTTGATAGTTTGATGCCACATCTGCTAATGCAAACAGAAATTTGGGTGAAGTTTTGGATGCATTTGTTAAAGTATTATTTTAAGGACATCCAACTCCCAGATGATACAGTGCTAAAATTCAGATCTTATAACCCCAAATATCATCTGGACAAAAACACCTCACCACGCTGTGCATTAGATGCGGAGGAGGTGGTGTTCCTCTCAGACTACAGGCTCTTCTTTTGGAAGGTCACCAGGGATTGTCCAGAAAAGTTTCTGGATAAACCAACAACGCTGCACAACAGAACTCCCTTGAACTAATGCAAGTGGCTTTATAGAAGCTGTATTGATTATCGGTGACGTGACTTATCTGCTCGTCTTTGCAAAGTTTGCACTGTTGAGAGAGTTCTGAGTGGGATTGATGAATATTTAATACTTTTTTTAAAAAAGTTTTTTGAGCTTGTGAGCCAAAGCGTTGGATATTCCCGGTCATAAGTTTAATTGGGGGCATTGTTGAAGGATGGCATTAACAGAGGTTATTGCTGTATCTATATATAGAGAGAGAGTGTGTGTGCGGAAATAATCTACTGGATGAGAGACAAAGTTACTGTGCACGTACGGACGGACGGAGGAGGAGAAATGTTCCACTGAGGTTGGTGTGTGTGTGAGGGAGAGCGTGAAGAGGAAAGTAGGATTTGATTCCACTGGACATGATTAACAGAGTTGTCACTCTTCATATGCACTCTCAGCTTTCAATCACCGCGCACCGTATAGGAGACTGCAGCTACGTATATGTGATCAGCTGCACAATGAGAAATTTACAAGCAAGTATGAAAGGAAGGACATCATGCATTTTGAAGATTGACTGCAGAGACTTTTCTTCTTGATGTTATGATGCTCGGTCTGCAGGAGCTGCAGACAGAAGGTCCAGTTTAGGTCTTGGATCTAGAACCCTGTGTGCTCTTTATAATCTCCCTATAGGCAACTGAATAAGTAATATTACCACTACTATTGAACACACACTGCTGCAGAGGTAGGGAAGTGCTTTCATCTCTACTAGACATTTTTTAAAACCTATCCTGACCAATAGAGACCAAAACACATTGAAGAAGCATGTTGGGGAAGAGGTGGAGGCACTTGCCAGGGTTTGCTCCCCCTGTTATTGCACCTTCATACTTTCATGCCTGGGCTAAGCAAACCATGACAGTGACACATTATCCTCTGGTGGGTCAGGGTGAAGTTGGCCAAAGGAAGAACTCATTACATTTTGGGCAAATCCACTGAATGCATTGGACTTAGCAAAGGCACAGATACTGTAAGTCTGCAGAGGGCTCTTCTACTTTCCTCTGCCACAGACGAGGCTGCTGGACATTTGTGTGTTAGCAAGATAATGCAAAAACTAATTTTCAACGCTTTCAACGAAGGCGAAATTTCGTTTATATGTGCACTTTGTGTATGTTGTGAATGACAATACAGTTTTTGAACTTGAACTTTACCACCAAAAACCTATGGGCCCATAAAGTGATATACCGAGCCGGCACTTATATAATTGTAAAAACAAACAGCTTGATAACTCACCCAAGTGATGAGCTCCAGGCCCAGAGGACGTCCGGGCACCGCCGTCGGTAGCCGCCGTGTGCTTGTGTAGCTTCTCTCCTGCTTGGCGATCCCGCGTCTCCTCACACGCAGTCAGTCAACAGTCTCCTCGTTCTGTCCACTCGACGTCTCTTCAGTTAGCCAGTTAGCATAAACCAGGAGGCTAAAGCTAGCTAACCGCCCGCTGTTCAAACTATCATTACACTGACAAAGTCAATGAAAACTGTCCGAAAACGTCTCGAGAATACTTCCACATGTACACTGTCGAAAGTGGCTATCAGGCCGGCAACCATACGCATACAATAAGCAGGTATTGTACCGTCTTTCACGACCTTCTCCCTCGCTTGTCTGTAGTTTAAGAAAACGCGCCATCTCCATAGACCGGATGTCCGTACATCCGGGACCTCTCACCTGAGCCACTGCTGGCCAATAGTTCAACACAATCGTTCTTTCATTAAAATTTTATATTATTATCAGGAAATAAAACCAATCCAAATACATTGTCTGCTTGGTAAACAAACAGGAAAAAAAATTAAAGGAAACTTAACCATGTATTTCCTACAGGGCGAAGGAGGAGGCCTGAAGCCTGCAGCCCGTACAGAGAGACACTTCTACAGCATCTACAGCATTTGAAAAGCTCTTCCGAGTGCTCATTTTACAGGGAAATTTAGCCCAGTTCAATTTTATAAAAACCTTGTTGTCCTGCCTGCGACCCGGCACCAACCACATGAGGGCAGTCGGCTTATGAAGAGACACCTGTGATGTCTTGTGTGCACAAAGTGAGAAGGTACCTCTGCTCTGCTGAGCCATCCCTCTGTCATCCTGCTGCCCCGAACCTTCAGGAGACGTGTTTGAAGTCGGAGGGGATGTGTGGGCTCACAAAAGGAATCGCTGATCAAGTCTGCTTTTTAAAAGTGCATCAGTAATGTGCAGCCAGCCTGTGTCTTCTCGCCGGTACGTGAGTGCCCCCCCCCCCCCCCCCCCCCCCCCCCCCCCCCCTT
>CAAKHC010005310.1:78730-89881 GCA_901007825.1 Macroramphosus scolopax | reverse complement strand
TGTTGATATCATAAAGATCCTTCGAGAGACACATCACTTAAATATTAATCGGAAATCTAATATATTTCTTGTGAGGGCTCGTCTCTGTCTCAGTGCTTGTCAGATCCCACCAGGAACCCTTGGAGATCCCACCAAGAACCCTTGGAGATCCCACCAGGAACCCTTGGACCCTTTGTGGTTTGCACGTATGGTTGATTCTTTATATAAACACACAGGGTCTAAACACAAGGAGAAGACTGATGTTCTGATTTGAGCGGCAACAAGACGTCTGAGCATCACCTGAGAGCAGCTGAGTGGTCTGGTTGTGTGTGGGGGGGCTTGTGTGGGCCTCAGGGACAAACACTAGTCAGCTGTAATTAATAGAAGACTTGACTCATCATTAGAACTTTGCCCTCTGATGTGAATACCAACGTGCATTGTCCACGTACTCACAAGGTTCTTTCCCTGGGTAAGACTGATGATGACAATCGAACGCTCTCCCGAGGTGTTTCATCAGCGCGGCCGGCTGCACAGAAATGAAAAATACTAAAACAGAATGCTGTTTTTTATTTTTTTACCCCCCCACCTCCACCTCCAGCCGTGATTACCATAAATCTCCAGCCAAGGTGCCGCGGTGATCTAGTGAGCCATTAGAGATATGACAAATCCATTCATTAGCCTCACAGCAGCTCGGCCCCGTGCTGAGGGAATGTGAATAACTTTGTTGTCGCCTCCAAAGACAGTGGGAGCGACTCCCCGAGGGAGGAGACGACGACTCAGACCGATAGATTGAGACGGAAGTTGTTCGTGGCCTTATTGATTGTGATTATGAAAAGCGTCTGACACATGCGACGTCTGACTTTTCTTTCAAGTGCAGGTCAGGGAAATAAAAAGTGAGAGGGGAGAAGAGATTCACTGGTGCAGCGCCAAACTTTAGGACAATTTGATACAC
This sequence comes from Macroramphosus scolopax, assembly GCA_901007825.1. Taxonomy (NCBI): domain Eukaryota; kingdom Metazoa; phylum Chordata; class Actinopteri; order Syngnathiformes; family Centriscidae; genus Macroramphosus; species Macroramphosus scolopax. The sequence continues at coordinate 88,950 of CAAKHC010005310.1, read as the reverse complement.
ATTTTATTATATTATTATAATCCCAACATCCTGGAGCAGAAGCAGATCTACATCAGCGTTGGCAGTCAGAAGTCCAACATGCAGCAGGACCACAACTTGTTCAAACAGTGTTTTAAAGCAGCAGGCGAGCAGAACAACAAACATCTGCTCTGCTTTCTGTTGATTTGTGATTAATCTGCGTTGTCATGTGTGGGCGGAGCATCGCGTTGTAAATCTGCAGGCCCAAGCTGAGGCGACTAACACAGATGGATCCCTGCGACCAGAGTCAACATGTCTGCTGCCGTGACCGAGCCAATTCATCCGGAGATGAACCCTCCGCTGCTGTGTGAGCACAGATAAGGGACGAGGGCAGCCAAACACAGACGGAACAAATGACTTTCAGAATTAATTCCAGTGGACCTTTGTGGAAAAATGTCGGCGTATTTATAACACTAGAGCAGATATATGAGATGGATTCAGTTGTGGATCTGCATATAATTGGATGCTGAGCTATTGGAGTGTTTTTCATCTGTAACAGTACAATGGGTCTTTGTGTTGGCATCAATCGGACAGCTGAAGTCATCCATGATGTTGGTCAGCAGATGTCAGGCTTTATGTTCTTATGATGATGAATAAAGGGTTCCAGTGGATGTGAACAAAGAGCAGCAGAGTTAAATACTTGTTTCATGATGTTGATGGTTGCAGTGAGTGCCAGCTCTTCTTCCTCTCTGTGGGTCCTTTAATGAATAAGTCCCGGCTTCATTTCATGTTTGTGGTGTTTATCAAAAAGCTGATATTTGAACCCAGAGCTGTTGCCTAGCAACGCAGCGCCCCGCCGCCAGAGTGTACAAGCTCCGTGAAGTGTTTTCATGCTTTTTACAACTAGAAGCAGAAGTGGAGAGCTCAGACCGACACAAACATCCGTGTGAAGCTTCCCGAGGAAATGAAATTAAAATGTCCAGAGGGAAGAGTCAGAAGATGTTTAATATCTTTATGAAATTGTGCATCTCATGGCTCCACTGTTTGGTTCACATGGGAATGTTGGCCTCATAAACTGGGTAATTGAGGTAAACCTGATGCATGCTGGGACAATTTAAACACTTAGTCAATAGACTTACATCAGTATCTTCGTTGTGCAATCAAACTAAATGAGTTTGATGTAGAAATATAGAATGTAGACAACAAACACGCAGCAGTCCCAGATAATAAACAATCATTTATTTATGTATACATCTTATTTACACGAATGAAAGCTTCATAATCCCGTGTGCATGAGTGAATCTTTTAAAAAGCAACATCGCTAGCGAGGAGGAGGAGGAGGAGAAGGAAGAGGAGGAGAAGGAGGACGGGATGTGCCGATACAAAAAATTTACAGATACATCGCTAGCAGGACGGTCAACATTCATGCACGAGAGCTGTTGTCGTGGCGATTACAGAACGTACTGCACTGAGGCGAAAGGTATTCAAACTGTTGCAGAGAATATATTAAAAAAAAAGAAGCTGATGTCTCAAAGTACGAAGTTGGAGGCAGCCGGAGTTGTGAATCACTTAAGTGCTTTGACTCACTTCTTCCTCAAGATATTTAATTAACTGGAACCTGACACAAGAAAGCCACATATAGTAACTGTACAGATGCATCATGACATTTCTCATTGTCTTGTACAAGGTCGAGTGCAGAAACTCTCTGGAGGAGAAGAAAAAAAGCAGCACAAAGAAGTTTTAATGGAGGCGGCGGGGAAAAAAAGGCCAGAATAAATTAGCAGATAATGATGAATAAATGTCAAGGAAAGAATGGAAACAAGACGAGTAATTAGTGAGCACATTCAAAATAGGAATAAATTACTGTGGGCCATGAATAAATGCAATACTGACGGAGGAAACCATTAGAAATAGGAGGACTTCATTTCTGAAAAGCTTTCGGGGTTTTTTTTGGAGATAAAAAAAAAAAGGAGCTGCAGAAATTAACGAAGATTCATTTTTCAAAAGGTTATTAAGTGAAAAATGTCTCTCAAAGCTTCAAATGTTTTATTTATTCTAAAGAGAAATTATCCCTTTTTTTTCTCCAAATATGTCAGTCAAACTCTTCGTATGAAAGTAAGCCAGAAGCCAAATGTGTGTTAATGAATTGGAATAAATAACAAAACAAAGTGAAGAATCCAGCTACCCGACGTTTCTTCCTCTAAGAGTCATCCTCAGTTTTAATGATGTGGAACAGGGTGACGTTGAACAGCACCTGGTGGCCGTTGTTCCAGCCGTAGAGGGCGCGGTCCCTGGCGTTGTAGTCCAACATGGACATGTGGAAGTACTGGTTGTGAAAGGGAATATCTGTGTACTCGTATGTGGAGGTCTTGGTGGAGTAGGCGTAGTACACCTTGGCGCCGGTCAGGTGCGAGTTAGTGATGTAGAGCGTCCCGCAGATCATAAACGACTCGCCGGCGTTCCTCTTTGAGTACTCGGTGTTCCAGGTGCTGAGGACCTGCAGCGTGTCCGGGTTCAGCTGGCTGATGACGATGTTCCCGGCGTTCTGGTTGGTGGCGTACACGGCCCAGAGGCCCAGCTCATCCGCCATGAGGTCGATGTCGGAGAAGCCTCCCCAGGTGTAGGGGTACACGTTGTGGAAGCCTGCCGACTCCAGCGCCCTCTGCGTGACCACGCGGCCCGTCTCGAAGCTGTACCTCACTATGATGTTGCTCTGCATCTTGATGTAGTACAGGGAGCCGTTGTACACCACGTGATTGGTGCCGGCCCACTTGAAGGGCAGGTTGTAAGTCCTCGACTCGACTCCGGCAACAAAATCAGAGATGGATTTATACTCTTTGACTATCTTGTTGTTGGTGTAGCTGTCCATGTACCAGACCTGCAGACAACCAGGAAGAATCAGATCAGCTGCAAGTTTGTAGGAAACACAAGAAGATTTGCACATTTGATTATGAGGGAATAAACACAATCAGTTGGATCATCTGCAGAACACGAGAAGAAGAGAGTTCACACAACGTGGTCGGGTGACTGTCGTCTGCCTTTTACTACATAAGGTGTCAGAAGTGACGCCATCGGTGGTGTGTGAGCTGCATGAGGCTCGACCCCGGAGATGGATGAAGCACCAGTATATGTTCGAGAGCTGTATGCTGAAGGGGATGCGTGAGGGGAGTTGGCAGGCTTCCCAGAGGGGGAGTCGGTTGACAGAGTTCAGTTTGCACTCTGGCAGCCGCACCATGAAGCCGGGCTCTGTGGTGTCGGGGTCATGTTGCTGATTCGAGCCCAGCTGTGGGGTGACTGCTCTCTCCCTTCATCACATGGAGAACACAGAGGGTTTTATTAGAAGGGGGAGAACACCCAGTGCTCATGTCTCTTGTATTAGTAGAGATTAGGGAGCTGTTGGAATGAGGACAGGTAACATTAAGGAAGCAAACAGATGCTTCATGAATTTATAATCTCAGCCGCCACATCCAGGAGGGACGAACATAACAGAGCTTCTATAGTCATTTAATGAATACGAGTGTCATCACCAGCTGCACCGGCCGGCGTGCCACTGCTATTGTCTTCCCCTTCTGAGTCCGCGTGCGTCATCAAGGCATAATGTGATCCAGGAGTCACCGACTGCAACAGAAACTCCCACTGAGGCAGTTCTGTGTACTTGAACAGGTGTTTATACGTCCCTGAAAAGGATTTGTCATCGCGACAGCGTCACAATCCTGCAAGTTATAATCATGCAACTTCGCAGGCGTGCAGGTGAGGTTCCAAATGAAGGCCGAGGTCTAAGGCAGGTGATCCGTTAGGACTGGGAACCTCATGCAAGGACATGGAAACAACTACTTTCTCATCACTAGTTGTTTGTGATAGATGTTGACGCTATTTATTTTGGCCTTGTGCTCTTCTCTTTTCTTCACAAGGCAAAGACGGTGGTGGATCGCACAAAACCAAGGAGTTCTCAAACCATCAAAAGCATAAAAAGGTCAAATTCCTTCAAATTCTTTTATAAGGGAGGAAAATACATGAACACATTTCCTCGACATCAGGAGAAATTTGGCGAGACGCCGAATCAAAACAAATCTCAGAACTCTTCCCCAGCATCGACGCGAGAGAGGCAGTTGTGTAAATGTTTAAACCGCTCAGTGCTTCACATCACACAGCCCGACGCCTCGACTCGGCTCACCCTGTTGTTTTTGAGAGACGCCTGCGGGTCGGTCATCCAAGCTCCAAATCTGGTCCCCGACGTCTTCACTGTCAGCGGCCCGGTGATCTTCATCAGCCTGCCGCATGCTGCGAACACACAACATGCAGCTTGGAAGGAGAAGCCAGGAAGCAGCGCCCAATAAAAACCCAGCTCCCGTGTGTCAGAGTCGGGTGGAACATTTATCGCACACGATTTAAGTGATTAAAGTTCTTGTAATTCATCACACGGAGGATTTAATTTCCAAAGTGACAGCCGGCTATCACTCGCATGCAAACTTAATAGTTCCCTATTAAGTTCCGATATTACCTCCTCAGTCAAAGCTCGTGAATGCTCGGGTACTTATCTCAAGACTTTTACATGCATGCTCCGTATTCATGCTGACACTCTAAAAGCCCCCCCCCTCCAATAATATGATAATCTGGCAGTTTGCAAACGGATTCAGTTACAGCTTTTTATCAATAAAGTGAAGCTGCTCCGCCAGGATAAGAGATCTTATTAAACCTCAATGGGCGGAGATGATACACGACAGATTGCCAATGACAAACTGCAAATGAGAAATAAGGAGTTGGAATTAATTAGAATCTGGGAATTGAAAAAAAAAAAAAGGCAGGTTGTGTTAATTAATTCTCCAAACATCTTCTCATACTGACAACAACAACAACAAGCTGGAGCCTCACAATGGTGAAGAATTCAGATCTGATCAGATTTCATTTTCTAATCCTGCTAACAGACAGACGGACAAGCGGAGCTAATCATGTGACCTCCTTGGTGGCGGTCATAAAACGATCAATAACAACTTGACTTTATAAGCCTGCACAGCAGCCAGAGTGCAAAGCTGCAGGATGCTGCAACCTTGAGAAATAGAAGTCTATTTAAACACCTCTGCTCTGCAATGAACGCACCTTTAATCCCTCTGTCATCCCTTAATCGACAGTCACTTACTGAGTTTGCTCATACAGTTGTGGAGCCGGGTCTCCAGGTTGAGAACCCTCTGCTGCAGCTCCTCATAGTCGTACGCTCCCATCTCCTCCTGGATGCCCATTAAAACACCGGACAAGTTCCGAATCTCGTCCTTGAAATGGGAGATGAGCCTGGCGTCTGTCTTGTACTGCTCCAGGACGGGGATCAGCGGCTGCAGGGACTCCATCTTCCCCTTCAGCTCCTGTAATACACCGAGAATAAACCACTGCAGTAATCCGCCGCCTCAACTTCCGTCCCGCTGCGGCGGCTTCGGGATGTTTTATCATACGAGGGGCCAACATGTTGAATTGATGCAGAATATTTTGGGGAATTATGAAAACTTCTTCCTTTCTCGTTTTGTTTTCTGTTGTCGGAGGAAAAAATGTAACATACAAGCCTCAATAGCTCAATGTAACCACATGCAGGAGGTGATGAGGTGGGAGCCTGGACGCCAAACTTTCACCATGTTCTGCTGCTTTAATAAACATGTCTGACAGAAATACATCTGATTCTGTGACACCAAACTATTATAGTTTACTGCTGGTCGCTGGGACTGTGAGTCAAACGAATCAGTAGCTGGATGAAACTGAAGTTATTGTTTCTGGTGCAGAAAGGTGGCCTGCCACTGAAATATAAACCTCATCCTTGATTCAGACATGAAGTAGAGAAAAGAAGTCTGGAATATCTGCCAGAAAATGTAGGAAAATATTGCAAAGATCAAGACTGCTGCAGCGGATCAGACGGCTACAGCTGATCCAGGACGTGTCTGCCAGGGTTGTAAGAAAGCTGGACACAAACATCCTTTCATTTGTTACCAGTAAGGATTTCACTCCTGGTCTATAAAGCTGAGGTATGAAGCACTGACAATGATCTTAAACTATGTGCTCTGCCTGTGCAGGATGCAGATAAACTCCCCTTCCCTGATCCATACAGGTCTCATCTATTCCTTCAGATGTTCCTCAGGCATCTTTGAAGGAAACACTTTCACAGGCTTTTCCTGGCAACTTTCTCCCAGACTTAAAAAACATCAGACAGCAGAGAAGATATACCTGAAAGTTTTTGTTGACCAGCGTCTTCCTGTCCGATTCGATCTGTCGGAACTTTGACCGCAGTCCTTTGATCTGGTTCTCCATCCTCATGATGTACTGAAAGTCCCTCTGCGTCCGCAGGTTCAGCATCTCGATCGACTGCGACATGTTCTGCACCTTTTGAGAGGAGTGAAACAGCGGCGCATTGATTTTCCCGTCCACCACCAGATTAAAACGTCCTCTGTGATCAGCCGTCCTCGGGCCTCCGCGCAACGTCTTGACCTCCAGTCTGATTGCCTTTTAACCGTTCGTGTGCCGGCTGAAATGGGTGTCAAACGCAGCGACATGGCGGTTCTGTTTCCTCTCTAGTGCTGTATTTCGTTCATATTTACACACGTTTGAAACACAAACCTGCCAATGTGACAGAAGCTCACTCGGTTTATGGGAAGTATGATCCCTTCTCTCGATGTTGGAGGACATCATGGCCTCCCTGAAACCCCGAGGCAGCTCACTACGTCACTGTACATGTACAAAATATCGAATTTCTGATCATATAAGACAGTTTGGACTTTTAAAATGCATGTTAACACCTTAGTCCGATCTACAAGAGCACCTAGATAATTCGTTAATTGGCGGTATTCTAACGCCATTCTGCGCATGCGCGATAATTTCCGCCGGGGATTTGACCCGGAAGTGGAAGGAGACGACGTGGTAAATAGTAGTGTTGTTACCGGAACCGGAAGTGGCTCCATATTATGGCTTAATCGTATCAAGCTACCCCATGTCAACATACTGACTGTCAGAAGGCTCCAGTGGGTGAAACGATGGAAGTGAAACAGCATTGAAATGCAGGCGACAGCGATATTTACTGCATCTGCAGTGCTGTTTGTAGATAAACTTGTTAAATCAGTCTGTCATGAATTATTTAAGTTGAAGTAAAGTTTTCAGTTCACTTCATAACTCCTGCTGGTCAACTCACATTAAAAGTTTTCTGACAGATTTCTCTTTAAATCTTTAAAGTTGTTGTTTTTGCTTTAACTTATCATGAAGACAGACGGAGGAGGATTAAAGCCACTGCAAAACACTTTTTCTGACAGCTGATTTTTTTTCTCAGAATTCTGACTTTAATCTCAGAATTCAGTTTAAAGTCAGAAATAAAAAGATGTCTGCAGGGATACAGATAGACTAATGACATCATCAGTGTTTAGATCGGTTTCTAAAAGCTTCTCTTATCATCTTATTCTTTCACTGACTACTGTATAATTAGCCAGAATACTGGATACTGAACACTTCCATGATGTTCAGTTATTTCCTCTGAAGCACCAGCGAGTCAACAAGTAAGATGGTGGTGAATACGGCAGTGTCCAGCTGTTTGCTGTTTGCTTGCTTGTGTTCACTCTTCTTGCTTTAATCACACAAAGCTCATAAAAACCTGCCTTGATATCAAACTGTTTTGTGGTCCTCTGCCACAAGAGGGACCATAAAACAGTCAGCTGCAATATGCAGAAGTGGACGACCGGGTTATGGAGCCGGCTGGTGCAATCAGAGGATCAACACAAAAGCATGAATAATAACAGAGATGTGTCCTCGTGCACCCTGAGAGAGTGTGTGGCGTCATGCTATCAGAGATGGTCGTGGACGTGCCTTCTCCAGGAGCTGCCGGAGCTGCCTGCCTTTGGCATCTCTGGAGCAGAGATTCTGTTCCGGCGCCACCACGGTGCAGATACAGCGTCCGTCTGCATCCTGAGCGGAGCTGTACACCTGCCAGCCCTCCTTTGGCCTGACGGTCTGCACACGGACACACACACGGACACGGACACACACACGCACACACACACACACACACACACACACACACACACACACACACACACAGCATGAATTAAGTGCTGCTAATATGATAAAATGCCCACAAAGCTTTGACGACCACTTCCACTAACTTATTAAAAGTCTGAATTAAGTGCTTTTCTTCTGTAATTTATTTGTCTCCAGTTCATTTCTCTCTTCAATGATAAAAAGCATTTCGTGGCCTTAATGAAAAAGCTGAAATTCCCCCTTTTTTCTGCTCACCAGGTCGTCCAGCAGCTCAACTGGAAGTCCTGCTGGGAGACACAGATAAACCTGACTGGTCTTTATAACATTCAATACGCTCCACAGTGTAAAGACTAAAGTTCTGCTTCGTTAACTCAATGCAGCATGTTCTCTTCCCTTAACTAATGTCAGAGAGTATTCAGATAAAACTGCTTTTGCTCCAGATATGGATCCTAACAAAGCCTCCGGCTACATCCTGGCAACCTTTGACAGCAGCTCTTCTGCTCAATAAATCAGTCTGGCAGACAACCAGGGAATACTGGAGTATAGTTTCTTTAGTCATTCTAATACTCAACCTAGCTGGAATATAACATACATTAGGTCATGCTACTGCAGGCTCCAGTCCCTCATTGTCTTCTGTTGAAGCACACGGCGCGCGTGTCTTTTTAAATATCAGACGACTTGCTTCAGGGTTCATGTTTCATACCAGCACCAGTGAAACCCCAGAGGAGGGTTGTTGTCAGCACTTTATAGTCACCATGCGTGCGCTGTTATTCAGAAGACACGATAAATAAACCAAATATACACGTCTTCCTCTTGAAACTTGTGGCAAACTGCAGAAGACGAGGTTGGAGTGCTGCTGACATCTTCTGAAGCTGAGGAGCACTTGGAGCGACGTGGAGTGACTTGGACTTGGACCAAGTTCAACTACACCACGCCTTCGAGGCTACTGCCAATGGGAGTGGACTTCCGGGGTTACCTAGGCAACCAGAGCCTGGAATGTCCTGCATCAAGCACCAGTCAGTGACAGAACGGCGGGTGACGAGCTAATTGCAGCTTAAGACCAGCAAACTGATCCCTCTGCTCAGCAACAGGTTCTCTCGTCCCTCCACGTCGGAGGGCGACGCTCCCGGCACGTCAAACACAGACACGATGTCATCGCCCTCGGCGTCTGACACTGATGCACAAGGTAAATTTTTAATCATTCACACCATGATAAGATGCGCTTGGAATTTTGACATCAGTGCAGAGACGGAAACGTTACGTAAAGGATGTTGCAGCTGGAGACGGTTTGTGAACTCTCTCAGGGTGATGCAGGCGCCACTCGCACCACCCGATGACGAGGAGGGAGACTCCCTGATAAACGTTGTCCTCTACCTGGCAACTGCCCAGAAGGAAACAAATGGCTCACTCGTTTGCTACTTCCATCATCAGGTCCAGCAAAAAATGATGTCATCAAACAGGTGAGTTGCTAGGGACAACGCTTATTGTTGAGTCCTGATACATCTGACTCACGTCCACGTTTACAATCTGGATGGAAGAAGAAGAGGCCTATTTATAGTCCATCTTCTCTTCTCTCGTTCATCCTTTCCTGTCAGCCTGAGCAGGTTTGGGTTTGGAAGCAGCCATGAAAGAGGCCGGCCCCCTCTGAGCACAGCGAGGACGTCACGCAGAGAGCAGAAAGTACAAGCTTTGACTCATCACTTTCACCTACAGGGAGGCTGCTTCCCCGTAGTCGACTAACAAACATCTAATACCGGCAGGTCATTGAACTCTACCTGTATTTACCCCGTCTTTAATCATTAATTCCATATCGCAGCCCGACTCGTCTCCTTATCTCAAAGTCAATAAATAAAGAAAATATCTTTCATGCTCCTTCGCCTTCAATCTGCTTCCCAGCTGAGTTCTCCCGCGTTATCAGAAAATTGTTTTATGTATCAAACAACCGCAGCTCCCGATCTTTCCGACGGGTCGTTTCAGTTCATCATCTCGGAGTAAAAGGGGGATTATTTCACTGTTGTGTTGCTGATACATTGATCCTCTTCTGATCATTGGATAAATAAGACAATAGCAGAATATTCTGACCTCTGAAACAGAAACTTCTGTGCACATAAAATGCTGATTGTGCATTTTATGGAGCACAGTTTGACTCCGAAAACACTCAATACTCTACTAAAACCATCTTTCTCTTCTGTCTCCTGAGTGACGCACCCCCCCCCCCCCCCCTCCCTCTGCAGCGCTAATTGTCCCACATTAAAAACACTGCG
>CAAKHC010005310.1:54470-78710 GCA_901007825.1 Macroramphosus scolopax | reverse complement strand
CCACCCCCCCCCCCCCCCCCTTACTGATTTCCTCATATTAAAATGAATCTGTAGCCCAGCCAAGCCAGATGCACTCTCCAGCGAGGCTTTTTATTTGGATTGGAAAGTCTGCACAAAGAGTCGTTCTCTAATTAGATAATTCAGCTGCTTCCTGTTCTTTTGTTTTTCATTCAGACTTTTCTGGCTGCTTTTTAAGTCAAATGCCTTTTTGCGTGGGTTTTTTTTAATGAACGAACGAGCAGCGGGGCCACTTTCAATCATGACAAGGTGAAAGTCTGGGAGGACACCGATTTGCAATCAGGACACCGGCGCAGAGATTTGTACCCTGCGTGGGTGGGATCAACCTAATTGACCAATTCTTCTTGTCCAAAATGTCTCGCAGAGCAGCGAGCGGCTCCCTGCAAATGTGCTTCCAATATTCCTGCAGGGTTACTAAACACCCAGTTTCAGCAAGACTACATGAGATATTTAATAAACAATGACATTCTGCACAGGAGAGCTTCTTCTGTCTGGGAGGGGATTCAGATTCAGATGAAATAATTCACAGCAACATTTATCTTTTTATTCATTTTCTTTACAATGATTGATTGTTTTCTTTTTAAAAGTGAGTCTGGCAACACTCCAGGATCAATATTAAAGCTACGTGCTTGATGGAAGAAGAACATGAGTGCTGTAAACTCCCTCCACCACTTTAAATATTTCTATTTCAGGTTATTGTTTGCATGCCTCTGTTGTCTCCCAGAGCTGGAGGGTGTTGCAGGCTGCACTGACTATAACAAAGACCCAAAGACAAACATGCAATCAGCTGAGACTGTTTTGCATTCACTGATGGAAAAGAAGAAACCCTAATTAAAAACAACCCAATCCCCTTACATGCCATGATTAACTGCAGAAGTTGACTCCCAGTGGAGGTGGGGGGTGTTTGCATGGGAGCAGTGTGAGGGCAGTAAACGTACCACGGACGGGCAGGACCCGAACAGCAGCAGGACCAGCAGCGGGTTCAGCATGGCGGCGGACAGCGACCACATCCCGGCGGCTGCTGCTTCCTCCTCCGTCTCCTCGACGCAGACACAAAAAAAAAAAAAAAAATGACAATTGCACGCAAGTTCCCGCCGGTGGACTCCTACTTGGTGGTGTGAGCCGCGGCTGCTTCCTGGGGAGGAGGAGGAGGAGGAGGAGGAGGAGGAGGAGGGCGCATCCATCCACTCGTCCCCGTTACGCGCGCCATGTGGGCATCGGGGCGAAGCTTCGTCACTGCGAGCAGGGAAAAAAGTTTGTGGGCAAGCAGCTGCGGCGAGTTGCGTTGAGGATTAAAGGGACCGAATATGACATCATCTGATGCCTCGCTTGACTTTTAATGAATCCAGTTGTTACGTATGAGGAGGATCCACCGGCAGACAAAAGTTACAGCTGGCAGCAGGAGATGGAAGCTGCTGCAGGATGTGCAGATGTTTGCATGCAGGGAGAGAGAGAGGATGCCCTGGTAGAGAGACCTTACAGCAAATATTACAAATATATAAAGATATTTGAAATGCATATAGATGCAGACTGGGTCGTGGTTCCTGTGGTTGCTGTTCCCACTGGGAACACTGGGAAGGAGAAAAGACCTTCATTAGTAATCAATCACACAAAATGTATATTTGAATGCAAACAGTCATCAGGTCACCCAAACAGTAATATAACCTGACCGGTGCTGCAGGTACGGAGGCTCACTGGGGTCAGAAAAGATTCATTAAGGAATGTTCTACGTCACTGTAGGAAAGTTAATATTAGGACTCACTAAGTGTAAACAAACCGCTCTGATTGGCCAGGATCATTATTATTATTATTATTATTATTATTGTTAGTTTGGTGTTATTCACTGGTCATACCACATTGATAAAGATTTTTCTTGAATTTAAATCACCTGAAATTGCAAATATAAATTTCCATAAATTCAATTTTGATTCTTAATTTTTATTTATTTATTTATTTAATTTTTTTATACTTTCTAACTTGTCCTCTTTCACATGTCACCTACCAGGCTTCAATAATATTGACTTTTGACTCATTACTTTAAAACTGATTTTGACAGTATGTCATCCTTTACCTTTTTATTTTGTCCTAGCTAACATATACAGCTACTACTCCTTTTTTTAAGTATCTATTTATATAATATTTCCCCCTTTGTCTTGTTGTCTAACGTCCTCCTCCCTCTAACAGTTCCTGCCTTGGACCGGAGCCTCGGCTCCTGAACTTGAACTGCCCTTCAGATCTTCCTCCTGAGTCCCGGCTGGACGGGAGTTTGGGCTTGTTCGCAGCAGGAGCGTGTCCTTGACTGCTGAAGTCATCTTATCCCCAGTGGGAAGCGTGACACCACTCTGCTGTCAATAACTGTTCCCACTTTTTAAAGAAAACCGGACAGATTGCTGCCTCGGCCGTGGAGGTCGTCAGTGACGGTTTCTCTGTACGCAGGATGTCAAAGAACTACCAGGCTGATGATGACACTTAAAGAAGAGGCGACATTTGTCAGGAAATAGAACATGAACTGATGAAAATCGGCCATATTTCTACTGATAATATCTAATAATTGGACAGGCAGCTGTTGGCCTGACGATCTAGTTGTTGGATGGAAGGAGTCTGTCAGAGAAAAGGTGGAGCAAACTCTGTCATGTTCGCTTTTTAAAACGTCGCTTTTATTTACCTTTTTTTAAGGAGGAGCTGGTTCACTGAAGACTTCTTAGGCTTCGGAGGAGGATGAAGATGTGATGACCTCTGCCTGGACGGTCTTCTTGTTTTGATGTTTGGTGTTTTACTTCCTGTCTTTGTTTGGTTTCCCGCTCTTTTTCTGATTACCTGCTCCACCCTAATGCGGTTCACCTGTGTGTGTGTTTACAGCCCTGTATGTTTGTCTTTCCTCATGTTGTTGATGTTTTCCTGTTGTATTTCCCAGTGAGGTCACTTCCTTGTGTTTTCAGACAAATTTCAGACTTGATTTTCCGGATGTTGTGTTCCGCCTCCTCCCTGACGGAGCAGCCTGCCAACTCCTGGAAGGTTTGAACTCCTTGGATTGTTTGCTCCTCCTGTTCATCATTAGTATAGACTTCATTCAGAATGTGTGCTTCCTCCAGTCATTGGTGTTACGTTCTGATGTTTTTGACTTCCCACCTGCGAGGATGGAGGACAGCTTCCGGTGGGCCGGTCAGCATCTTTCCTTCTTCCAGCTCTTCCTGGCGGCTCCACGCGACGCCGGGCACAGCTCGTACAAACTGGAGCCTCTCCAGGTCCTCCTCACATCAGCAGTCAGCAGCAGGTTGTGCCAAGCTGATGGGTTGGGCGATGAAGCGCAGTGCTGCTGGAGTGTTTCCCAGTGAAACTGTTTGAACAATGAATACTTTAACTCAAGGAGAAGGAGACAGAAGTTTCTTGGCACACTTGAATAAAAGGCTTTTTGTGAGCCGCGACCTGCATTCCTGATGAGATTCTCCCCAGCAGCAGGAGGCAGCCGGCTGCCTGCTTTTGCGGCTCAATCCAATTGAAATTGGTTATGACACATCGTGAGCCCATGAGTATCTTTTGCAGCTCAAACACACTTTTCCCAATTGCTACAATGCATTTAGTCGAGTGGCAAAAAAGAAAAAAAGAGAGAGAAATCAATAGACTGCTGAAAAATGTTAGTGCTGTAAGAAATAGACTTCTAATTTCTGTGGGGATTCTGTCTCTCAAGACAGATAACAACAAATTACCCTGCAACAAGAAGGCGGCTGCAGTCAATTCAGGCAGTTTAGCTGGAAATTACACATCATTTCATCTTCATGTAGCCAGGCAAGTGCACATATTTCTCCTGTTATGCTTGCGATTGTTCCTATCGGGGCTCCGTCTTGTGCAGCCACAACAGCTTCTGCTGCGAGCGGTTTGAGGTTAGTGTTTTTAGTCAAGAGAGGGTTGCAAATATTGGAGGAAGCATTCACCACATGACTTCACAAAATCAATCTGCGAGCAAACATCCTCTCATGAAACAACCTGGCAAGCAACGTTACGTCTACGGACGTCAGTCCCTCTGATGACAGAACCGGTAAGTGAATGCAAACCATCCGCAATGTGCATTTGGCAAAAAGCACCAAACATTTATTTCAGTTTTTACATAGGTTGCAAACATACTGTAGAAGTACAGAGTTCGGAAAGCGGTTTCTGAAGCCGTCGTCGCCGTGAGAAGCGAAGGAGTCGAATCGGAGTAGGAAGAGGAGAAGACACCGCCGCCGCCTGGGCTCAGCAGAATCAATCACACGAGCCCAAACACTCGGAGGCACTAATCCTACTAATCTTAAATTATCATGGCGAGTGGACGTAGAAAGGCGGCGCAGAATCACAAAAAAAGAAAAGAAAAAGAAGAAGCAATAATCACATCTGCAGTGAAGCAGCCAACAATAGACATGCAACCCGACAACTTTCAGAATCCAGTTTTAATATTTATGAATTTAAGGCACATGAAAACATTTCGTTTACAAGAAGTCGACAGGGCTTTTTTTTTGTTGTTTTTTTTATGTAGATTTACAGGAGACAAATCTTTTCCTCGTAGGTAAATAGAATAATGAAGAACAAACATGATCTAACAGCCAAATACGCCCCGACAATTTTTTTTTTTTTGGGGGGAAAAAAAAGGAAACTGAGGTAAAACATCTGCATGAATAAAAGTATGTCTGGAAGAATAAGGCCTTTCTTACAATATTTATATTACTATTTCATTTTTATGGCTTGAGTTCCTCCAAAATAGTTGAAGTCAAGAGAAAAAAAAATAAAATGCTTTTTGAGTTCCAGTTTTTTTTTTCGTTCTAAAAAAAAAAAAAAAAAAAGGGGCAAACAATATTGAAAGTTATATTATTTACAAACGATTATTTTAATACTTTACAATTGGAGCTGTCAAATTTAGTTTTCTAATCAGATGTCAAACATATTTATAGGGTTTAATTTAAGAGCTAGGACACATGCAAGTTTTTAGGGTGGATTCGGAATGGAACAAATATTATACAAAATAATAATAATAATAATTACAGTTTTTTTTTATTATCAAAAAGCACTTTTTTGTAGCACCTTGAGTGTTTTGTGATTCTGCACAAAAGCACCTCTGTGGTTGTAATCACAGCAGCACCTGGAGCACCCAGAGAGGGAGGCTTGGTGGGGTGGGGGGGGACCAGGGAGGACGGGGATTGGGGGTGAGTGGATCCTCTCTCTGTTGCTGACAGTACGCCACTGTCCGCCACGGCATCGGCATCAAATGTCCTTTTTCCTGATGTCACTCCCATTACTAAGTTAAAGTCATGTGATTCTGGCCCTACAAGGGCGAGGAGTAGTTTCCCCTGGTCAGCGCTTTCATGACAGGGCCTGGGGAGGCACTCGGTGGGGGGGGGGGAAACTTCTCGGCAACAAAAGAAAAACACAGGTTTCGCTTCACAGGGTAGAGAAGGTAAAAAGGTTGCCGTATCTCAGCGAGTGGGAGGAGGGGGGGTGGGGGGGATATTATGTGCCCCTTTGATCCTGTCATTCAGCGAGGAGTGGGGGCGTGTCTAGCCGAGGAAACAGACGGGGCCGACCTCGAAGCCAAACCTCTGGTTGGAGTCCCCAAAGTCATTCAGCATGACGTCAAGGATGGGCAACTGGTCGATGCGGGGAGTGTTGATCTCCAGCACCGTCTTTGAGTAACCCTGCTTCACCTGCACACGGGAGGGGGGACAAGAGGACCATGTAGTGAGTTGGGAAGGAAGTAGAAGATCTGTAACATCTTAATCAGTCAACCCACAAGAGTTTAAACACGACTCGTTCATCTGAAAAAAACAACGTGTTTGTTTACCGAGCAGCCATCGATCAGCGGCTTGATGAAGGGATTGTTGTCGTAAGAGATCTCCTCGTCGTTGGAGCCCAGGAAGCGCAGCGCCTTGTCGTAGCCGTCGGCCTTGGCGTCGTACCACGCCGCGGACTGGTGGCAGGTGTAGGTGAAGTTCTGCCGCGCTGAGGAGCTCAGCAGCTTCAGGAAGGTCATCTGCACCGGGTTGATGGTGTTGTCTGCCATGTCGACGTAGTTCAGCTGGGGAGACGGAGCAGACGGGGGGGTGAGGGACTGATGTTTGTATATGTGCATGTTACCAAATGTTTTCTAGGCCTGGAAATTGAAATACAGATTTATATTTATGAATAAAAGAGTAATTAACTTACGATTTTGCCGCGTTTGAACTCACTGAACCAGGAACCCGGAGACTCCTTGGGCCAGTTGGATATTCTGACCTACAGTAAAGAACGAGGTTTCATCACTGTTGCAGACGACGGGTGAACTGCTGCTAATATCCCCCGACAGGTTTCTTAACCTCCCTGAATAGAGCTGATTATTGATCTGGATCTTTTATGTCGACGTTACTCACTCCTGCCGACTTCTTATCAGGGTAGATGCACGTCTCTCCGCCCGCAGTGAAGTTGCAGAACACTTTGATGGCGTCTCCCAAGCAGCCCTGGTTTGGATCAATCCAGTATTCACCTTGAAGACAAACACACAGAGGAATGAAGCGCCGCTGTTTCCCTCGAGGAAGTTTATAACTCATAATGCTCACATCCTCAGGGAGAGGAGAGCTTTACACTCGGGAGAATGTCTGCAGGGAGGTTAAACCATTTATTCCGACTAAAGCAAATATTGGAGTTTGCATCTGACGTACAAACACTGGAGAAGGATTATTGCTGAGAACAAGGCCGTGTCCGTCCTACCCTCTGGGAAGTCCGGCTGGCTGAGGTGCAGGTCGTTGCAGGTCCTGGCTGGGTTGTCTTGGGTTCCCATGGGGAACTTCATGCGCTCGATGTCCTGCTTGAGGTTGTTGAGGGATCCGAAGACATCCTCCATCCCCTCCATCCCGACGCCGCCGTAGTCTGCCAACGCCTCATCTCCCTGCATCTCAGCGTGCCGCCTGGTCTTCCTGCCAGACTGCTGGATGGGCAGCGGCTGGATCATGTCACCGGGGGGACCCTGCAGCACGGAGGCAGATATATTCACGAGCGTGCCTGGTGACCTTCGTCTCGGACATATTTTAGTAGATCTAATAACGGCGAACATGCACAACAACGTACAGGTTGTCCAGGTGGTCCGATGAGTCCAGTGTCTCCCTTCTGACCGGCTGTACCCTGACAGGAGACAAACACACATTAACTGATTGTCATAGTTTACAGGTCAAAAAACAAACATTGAATAGAATAAAAGAACCCAACTTACATCTGATCCCTTAGAGCCCTTCTGTCCATGGGGACCCTGTTAACAGAAAGACGAGGAGGTGAACAACACGAATCGTGACCTGACGTAGAGGAGAAGTGTTTGAGCGACAAGATGTGGAACTTACAGAAATACCAGGAGGACCGGGGGGGCCGAGAGGACCTTGAGTTCCCATAATACCCTGGAAAAATAAGACACGTCAGAATTTGTTACATGAATGAAGCTTCACCAAAAATACTACAAATATTACTATACTACTAATATTACTTACAGAATCACCCTTCCCACCGGCGACACCCTGAGGTCCAGGCAACCCTCTGTCTCCCTTCTCTCCTGATTCACCGGGGGGTCCGATCAGACCGATGAGACCTGGATGACCCTGGTGGAGAAGGACCACAAAGAGTTAATTAACAGTTAGTTTGTGGCCAGATGACATCATCACTGTTACAGTCCTGCCTGGAAGTAATTAGTGAGTTTATAGCGGCCGTCATATTTAACAACGCCAGGCTGTCGCGGGGTTACAACCATCTGCTGCGTTAAAACCAATGACCGATACAAAGAGGATAATGTTATTGTTCATTCACAAGCCCTTCCTGCACCCCGGCGGAGGGTGAACACAGAGATAGAGGGCCCAGATGTTTGCTTACTCTGGAAGCTTCAGATAAGGCGCGTCATCAGCAGATACGGCAAATACACAGCGGAGCAATTTCGAGATTAGCATCGTGATGTTCTTACCTTTTCTCCCTTGGATCCGGAGTCGCCTTTCATACCAAGAAGTCCGGGAGGTCCCTGTGGAGGAGAGGAATCGGGTTGTCATGGAGAGCCGACAGGGAGATGCTTTCAGAGTATTTTAAAGAAGCAGATGTAGCAGAGGTGCATCTGTGTCGACCCTGCAGAGGTCCTGCAGCACCTGTTATAAACACTAATGTGATGTCATTAAACAGGGATGTGTCTCACCAGAGGTCCGGGTGGTCCGTCTTGTCCAGAAGCACCAGGAAGTCCTTGCTCACCCTGAGGTGAAAGAAAAAAATAGTGTCAGGAGAATGATTGAAACACCAGATTGGAACGTTTTTCCAAATCCTGACATCTACTCACAACAGGGCCGGGGATTCCACGCAGACCCTCAGGGCCAGACTTTCCAGAGGGCCCCTGTGGTCCCACAGGTCCAGTTTTCCCGTCAGGTCCTTCTGCTCCAGCTTCTCCCTGTGGAATGAAATAAATCACATTGATCAGGCGGTTATTAAACTGGTTTGATACACCGCCTGCTACTGGCTGTCTGATCTGTCCACTGTGCACATGAGGTTCCTCTTCATTGTTGTGGTCAACAGGACTTACACTCTCCTGGACACTGGAGGTTCACCATCTCTGCACCAATGTCAACAACACCTTGATCATCACATAAAAACCTCTATCTGAAAGTCACTGTTTCACTCAGAGACACGTCAGACCGGAGGGATCTACAACATCTAAACACATCAAATGTTTCCAGATTTCAGGGTTTGTCTCTGATCATCTGAACTTGCAGAGAGGTCATATCGACCGGGCGGCGAAGGAGACGGGATTAAATTGTTCTGACAGCTAATTAGGCCTGGATTTGTTTGACACCCACCACACAGGCTTTGTCTCCGTCAAATCAACTCTAATCCTCCACTTTGGATAGAATGTGCACTTGTATACAAGTGTTCACATGGCGGCATGTGTAAATGAGGAGCAGGAGATTACAGATGACAAAGAAAGAGTGAAGCTACGTCTGGGATTTGTGTTTTTCTTGGCGCCATCTGATTTGACAGGCAGTTTCCTCGGGCTTACAAAAAGGTCCTTCCAATTTAATTCTCGTCGGCTGTGCACACGCTGGCATGTTGTGGATTTTAACAAAGACACCCCGGCGCTAAATTAGAATTCTTATATACGAGATCTCCTGTGCACAAAAAGGAAAATGCACCTGTGAGAGATATTAGAGGGGAAGAGTGTGAATGAGTTTTAGATTATCAGTTGGACATCTCATCATCGCAGCGGGATGCTGGCTCAGGTGCCACTTTGCAGGAGGAATTATGACGGCAATTTATGAAAGTAAAGAAAGGCCGTAATAATTGAGGTAAAATCTCCATATTTAAGTGTGAGTATTGTCCCCAATGATTTCAGTGGCTGATGTTTTGACGTAAAGGTGCAGTGCGCAGTAGTTAGAGGTCCATTGTGTTTGTATTCTGGGTTCTGGTCTTCTGAGCCCCACCATGATGCCTCTACAGAGGCCCAGAACAGACAAAATAAAGACTCATCCCAATTTGTTTTTGTCTTCAAACACGATATATTTTTAAGCAGCTTTAAACAAGCCAGAAGGGATTCTTCTGCTCCCCTTTTCATTTGTCCGTGTTCTCATTGTCTACATCTGATCACGCTGGCGCTGGTCGTCATGGCGACCACGTCAGCAGACATACCGACCACACACTGAGGAGCATTTTTTTTTCTCTCGACATCACATAAGATTGGTCAACTATTTTTCTCTTTCTTAACTGTGTCGGAGCAATTGAAGGCTAACAAAGTAATGTCCCCGCGTGTCTCAAAGACATTCATCTGATTCTGAATAAGTGCCGGTGCTGGCTGACACCTTTTAGTTGTGGGAAATGTGGGATCAGGACATTCACAGTAAAACAAAAGTGATCTTTCGGCCTTTCTTTCCTTCCATATCATTATATAACTGATAGAATCCACTGATGTTGGCAGTGGATGTTGAAGCCTGCTGTCGACTCACCTTGGATCCCTTCTCTCCCTGTCTGCCCTCATGACCTGCTGGTCCAACCGGTCCCTGAGGAAAGACACAACACAGAGATCATACATCACTTTTATTATTATCACCAGTAATCCTGAACGTTTTCAAATAGGAACATATTCTCCACGAAGGGGAATGATTCAATTATCCCCGGGTAGGTTTATGTTCATACTAGCTGCTCAGCTGGTGACCTTGAGCGGACGGTGAAGAGCCAGACAACATCAGCGAGAGCAAACTGCCCTACATTCCCAAGCTAAAAGCACATCAGCATTTTTCGCCAAACAGCCTCTGGTCAAAACCTCGTTAGTGGGCTGTCATTTGCCATTAGAGACCAGATATACCCAACAAAAGCCACTAGGTCTTCCATGTGTGTTATGAGGTCTGGCAGCTGCGTGTGTGCATTAGTGGAAGTGGAAGTGTGTATGAGTGTGTGCGCTGGCATGTGTGTGCTTATTGTGTCACATGAGCACCAAAATGGGTTTTTTCAATTCAGAAAGAGACTCAGAATTACTTTGGTGGTAAATTCACATTACGAAGTCCATTAACACGGACGTGGACGAGGGATCTACTTTGTGCTGCAGCCTCCGTCATCTGGCTGCTCTCCTGCGGATCAGTCGGTGTAACATCGCTCACCGTGGCGTCGGATTGAAAGCGTACTTTATAATCCAAACATCCGTCATAATTAAAGGCACAATCACAACAGACGTATGAGTGTTTCAAAAAGGAAGATTTAAACCTGCAGTGGCAGATTGTTTGGCCACTAGGGGGCAGCAGGTGTAACAACACTGTCAACTCATTACCTTCTAAGTTGATTTTTGGATATTGTACCCTAAAGTTTCTGCAGTTAAGGAGCAGAATAATTATTTCTGTCCAGCTACTGAATGTAAGTATTAAGTATTAACTCTCCATCAGCTCTGTTATTGGCCTCCATCAACTCCTGAGGGGAACATCTAGCTCTTTAGCAGCTCAAAGCTCCTCAGCAGCTAGTTGCTGATTCAAGGGGAGCTGCAGAGAATCTGTAGGTTCATCAATGTCGATTGATTCATTATAATTTAATATAACCATCAATTATAGCCATTTTAACAATTGAAACGCATCTTTTATCAGATAAATACGTTTAAAGTCTTTGCTGAAATACACGAAATAATATCGGCTTCTGTTAATTAATGATCATATTGTATCAGGTTTGTATGTGAATTAATGACTTGACTTATTTCCTGCTGTAAGACATTATTACTGTGAATATACGGGATCGTAAGAACTGCCTAATGTGACAGAATAAACCTGAGTTTATGACTCGTAGCGGCAGCGTTGCCACTTATTTCACATTACTGTCAGTCAAAACCACAATATGACACTTCCTGTCTGCTCTGGACGCTTGCTTAAACTAATGGTTATAACTTCATGTCACTCACATGTGTATTAATTCCAAAATCTAAGTCATTAAAGTGTTCCACCCTGCAGTGGCTAATAGTTAAGGTGCCTGTATGAATGATCGTTGTGAATCTTAAGAAAAAAAACGGAGAAAATCACATGCAAATTTTTTATTGGAAAAGTACTCACCCGTTTGCCAGGAGGTCCTGGTACTCCAGCTTCCCCAGAAGGACCTGGAGGGCCCTAAAATAGAGATAGAACACTTTAATCCCATCATCCATAAAACAGAATGGATATGCATCTGTCACGATTCTGTCTAGACATTTAGTTTGGACTATTTCAGTGTTTTCTGTCTCTCCTGTTTTCTTACAGCTCTGCCTCGCCATTGTTCCGTTTGTTGACCTGTGTTTCTCCTGAACCGGCTGACACTTCCCCTCCCGCCTGCCCTCATCAGCCCTCCTGAGCTGTGCTCCCATTTTACCCCTCTTCATCTCGTCTGCTCCCTGTCTGCCTCCAAGTCCCACCACCTGTGCCTTGTTTTCTCTTCGGCCTCCAAGTATTTTCAGTCCTGCAGTTTGCCTCTGTTTAGTTTGCCTGTTTACTCTTCCCTGTTTGCTCTCCTGCTTAGTCCAGTCTGTTCGCCTGATGACACACCTGCCTCCTGCCTGTCCTGTGTATTTCTGCTTAGCTTTAAAATAAAACAAACACCCTTCTCCTGATCTTGTCGGGTGCTTGTGTCTTCTGTTTGGGTCGACCTGTCTGCACACCTTGTGCATGCATCATGCACCTTATCCTCTGACTCCACTGAGCATCACTCAGCTTTATTCCTGAACTGTAATCTGTTTTATTCCGCTTCATCACTGCATTGGAAAGTGCTCTCTGTAGTAGAACGCAAACTTACAGGTTGACCGGCATCTCCGTCATCTCCCTTGTCACCTCCTAAACCGTCAAGTCCCTAAACAAGCAAAAGACGAAAAGAGATCAACATGTGAGAGAATATTCACCTGTGAGAGAACCTTAAGATGTACTGAGGGATACATGCAACACTTACAGCAGCACCAGCCTCTCCAGGGGGTCCAGGGTCTCCTGGGAAGCCGACAGGACCCTGCGGAGAGATCGAGACACTGAGAAGACTGAACTTTACTCAGACACCTGTCATCATCTCGACAACAGCGCCGGCTTATCCACTCAGAAAAACATCACGCTGACATCTCTAACAATGCGCGAGCGTGTGTCGGGGGAGCTGACTTACAGCGTTACCCTTGGGACCGTCATCTCCAGGGGGTCCACGGGCGCCGGCGGGTCCAGCAGCTCCGGGGGGGCCACTTTCTCCCTTCTCACCGACCTCTCCTCTACGGCCCTGAGGATTAACAAAAACACATCACGGGTTTGTCAACATGAAGATCACATCAGGGTGATCCAGGCCACCTGCACACCAGCTTAGAACTTAGTCATGAATACATATCTTATTTATTAAATATATATACACGTCCAGTGAACGTAGAGAGTTTGGTGACGTGTACCTCTGTGTCTATGCTTGTATCTATCGATGCAACCTGCTCTGTTCCCAGAACTACGACCAAACCTCCACACACGAGTCCCTGCTGCTCTGCTGGATCGATAACACTCCACTGAACTGACATATTCAAGCTCAGGATGCCTGCTGTGAACATCGTACCTCCATGACTGACATTGGAAACTAAGGAGCGATGGGATTATCAGTGCAGGCGACGCTGTTGTGATGCTTTTAACACTAAATAACTGCGTTCAGAGTGTCGACCATCACTGTGATGGTGCAAAATGTGTCTGAGGCTGCTGCATCACGAGCCTCCAGTACCGTTGAGTTAAATTATTCAGAGGTAGAATAAACTCTCGCAGCCGAAGTATCCGATAATAAAAATACATCAATTAGCTCTAACACATCTTTTACATTATTCAGTACACAAGGAAACACCGTTCATGCTTCTCGATGTGTTATGTCGACTCAGTCCAATCACACATGAATGTCGAGTGGTCTAATTCTTCTGAATCGGAAGATCCTGCAAAACATTTTCATGCACTTACTCCGATACCAGGCTCTCCATGTGCTCCTGGGTTGCCAGCCTCCCCGGTTTCTCCCTGTTGTGTGACAGGGAAAATGTAGATTGTCAAACTCTTACTATTTGATTTCAAACTAATGCTTTTAAACTGCAGAAGTAAGAAAGAAAGAAAAACACTAAGGATGATTCTGTTCTTACCTTTTCTCCGACGCCTCCCATTGATCCGATTCCTCCCGGAGGACCTTGAGCTCCCTGTTGACATTTCAAAGTGAAATCACATTCAGATTATCCAATGAAAAGGAGCCAGGACATCTTCATATGGAACATTTTGAGAAGAAGAGTCAATCAAACTTACGTTGGCTCCGCTGTTACCCTGAGGACCTCTGGGGCCTGGAGGACCAGGTGGACCCTGTCACACATGGAAACATGTTCAGTATAACTCCTCTCACGCAGCCTTTTCACATGTTGCCTGACTTTCCAAATGTCTACGATGTTGAGCGACATGGAGACTTGTATATCTTAATTTCACACATCTTTCTCATGATTTCCACTTCCTGTATTCTAGAAACGTGGCTGACGACCCGTGTGTAATATATTCAGTCCAAAACATGACAACAGTACGTGAACATCCAGCAGCTGTGCATGAATGTTCAGGCTCCTGCTGGCGTGTCAGAGAAACGCTGAAGCAGCACTACTTCCTCGTGTCAGAGTGAAAGTGTTGCATTCTTTGGGTCGATACTTCTTCCAGAGACTTCAAAAGACATCTGCCAAGAGCCTGGTGGAGTTGCCAAACGGCAAACCTTCAGAGCAAACAGCCCAATTTCCCACCTCGCTGGCTCGTACGTGAGAACAATGTAAATCGCTGTAACAGTAAAGCGACAGCGAGAGAGAGAGAGAGAGAGAGAGAGAGAGAGAGAGAGAGAGAGAGAGAGAGAGAGAGAAAGAGAGAGAGAGCAGTACTCACCATGGCTCCAACGTCTCCGTTCTCTCCCTTCTCGCCGGGAGGGCCAGGCAAGCCCTAGAAAGAAGGGAAATATACTTCAAGTAGAGAAACAGATCATGTGACCGGAGACAAATGTGCACATTTAGAGAACTCGGCTGACGGGCGGATGAGTACGTATTTCATTAACAGGAACATTCGGGTGATGTGTATTGAATAGCGGTGTATGTGATGGAGGAGGCATCAATACGAGCTGAACCCCTGAGTGCAAACACACAATCAGTCAAAGAGGACACCTATTGTAATTAAGGAGGCTTGGCTACAATGAGCCTGTGTAGATTACAGTGACGGAGCTCCATCCATCCATCCATCCACCCACGGAGAGGTGATCACAATAACATCCAGTTTGAACTAAAACAGTTTGGGAACGAAAGTGACGTTGCTTATGGTTTTGATCGTGCTAGTTGCCCCCTGCATGATGGAGCCTGCACCGTCGAGAGGTGGGTGGACAGCAGCCCGTGATGACAAGTCACTGTTCAATAACATCGATCAGGTGTAGTTTCAGCAGGTTATGTTGATGAACTGTCGTCCTGGGATGGTGGAGAAAGCTAATTTGTAGCTGAGTGGGTCCCAGTAATGAAGCAGTCGGGTAGAAAGTAATGTACAAATAAATAAAGCATCCACTTATTTCATTAGTCGCTCTTATGGATTGTGAGGGGATTAGACGGATGTAATGAAGAGGTGCATTATGGGTGTACGTTAGCACACATATGAGAGCAAATCAATAAATGATTACGTACGATGTTCCTGCATTGTTTTCCCAGGCCTGCAACATTTAAAGGACACCCTGCTGCAATCAAGTCTGACATTTTACTCTCCTCTGTGTTCACATGGGGGAAACCTGAACTCATCCGATATTCAAACACGGCTGACGGAAAGCTTTCAAAACCAAAGTGTGGTTCAAAAAAATCATTATTGCTGCGGATGATTGCAGTGAAGAGCTGAGCTCGCGGAGGCTGTAGCCATCTGTTGAAGGACAGCTTAGCCATACATAATTAAAAGAGTGGAGTCGAAGTGCATTAGGCCCAATTAAAAGCCGATTGCACCTAATAATAACCTCATCCGGCCCAATTGACCAGCGGGGCTGTGTTCCAATCTCATCCGCAATGAGTTCTTGGGTAATTGACTTTGAGATATTCCGAAATCATTCATTGCCACCAAACTAAGTTCTTTCACTCTTTTGCAGGTTTTTAAGTAAAGAAGAGTTGGATGGAGCAAAGAGGGCAGCGGTAGTGATGTCATTATGTCTTGATTCGTCTCTATGACGTCAGTACATTGTACAAGAAGGTTCTGTGCTCTGGACCAGTGCAGATATCCTCTGCTGTTCTCTAATATTCAAGCAGTGTGTGTGTGCATTGCCGTATCCAAAAAGGTTAGAGGAGACGTTGAACTTGAACTTGCTGGCAGTTCGGTCCAGTATCATAACAGAGCAGGAAGCGTGCAGGGGTGCACTTTCAAGTTCCCTTCATCATCTCAATTTAAGTGTTATACTACATGCAATAGTGATACAAAACAACGGTGGTATCCTCTGTACCTCTATATGAATGAATACACCGCTGTGTTAAGAGTAGAGCAGCTATAGGCCGGTCTGTGTGGGGGAGGGAAGATAAAGCTGCCGGTTACTCATCAATAAAATATTACACTAAAGCAACTTCATTGTCTCCTGAACAAACAGATGCCTGCTGATTCGGAGGTGCCGCCCCCCTCCACTCTATATGCATATGTGTTTTTGCAATATGTATATTATGAAATATATGCAAGAGATAGATGCGTGTTCCGGCTTGATTAAATTACCTAAACAAATACAGCAGCGGGACTGTTATTTGTGGGCCGGGAGCACTGCAGGGGGAGGCGGTTTACTGCCTGATAATGATGTCGTCTGAGTGGAAATCCAATGGCAGGCTCCACAGACCATTAACACGCCGGGAAAGTGCAAAATGTTAGCGATGGTGATTGATTTTTTTTAGCTCTGTCTATTCTAAGAAAAGTCCTTGAGGGAGGAAAATGCATCGTTTCCCTGGGAGCAATGCAAAGTGTTCATAGGAGCCGAGGCTGCATTAATAAATGATGCTCTGTTTTTTTGATGTAATTTAAATTATGTGTAGAGAGATGAAATGCTGTTGGCCTAAAGGGGCCGAGGAGGAAGTTATCCTGCTCCGGGTGGCTTTGACGGAGGGGAAGAGCACACGTGCTTGGCTTTGTTCCAACGTGGTTCATCAGAATGAATGAAGGAGACTCAACATGTGTGTGGATTGATGTGAGCTTACCTGCAGTCCAATGGGTCCTGGTAGACCAGGGAATCCACGGGATCCTTCATCTCCCTTTTGGCCGAACATACCCTGCTGACCTCTGGGTCCAGCCTCACCGTCGCTGCCCTGTGGGAGGTCAAAGGTCATTGTATCAAACCACCATTAGCCTTAAACTTCAGTGGACAAACATTCACATCTACGTGGATTTTATCTGCTGACGCCTTTCCAGTGTTATAGAGTACAGGCTCACACGGTAGAGTGGGGGTGGGTCGATACCCATACGGTTACATGACTGCCTTTTCTCAAGGTCGTTTTAAGGCAATTCATCTGTCCGTCAGTCCTCAACAACACATTTGCTCTCATTTTGGTTCATTCAACAAAATATCAATATATAACGACGTTGGTGTCAGTTTGGTTTACAGAAACACATATGGAAGACATATAAATCGTTTAAAAGAACGAGGGTGAGATCGAATCTGTTTTGTCATCAAGCTGCAGAGCCACATGCTGCTGGGCTGCTTGTGCAAAGACACAACCAGAGCTCCTCATCGGGGGAACACAGGCTGCAGCGGTGGGGGAATGGTGAACCGTCAATGAGAAAGATGCTGATTTCATCTGTGACATCAGAAGGTGCTCAGGACGACAGAGGATTCCAAAGTTGGGGGGGAGGGGGGAGGCTACAGGGACGGAGGGGAAGTGTTGACAAAATGTGAGTTTTCAGATCAAACGCATATCAGCACTTAAAAGTGCCTGCGGAGCTTTCACCAAGCCCCGGGACATGGAGGCAGCCTCGAGCGATGCTACCAAATGCAGAACAGTTCAGAGGGAACTGTTAGGTGATGTACAGGTGGTGCTAATACAGCTGTGGACTGATGAGTCTGAGACAAGGTGGACTGAGAGTCTCAGCTGTGCTTGAACTTAGCTCCTGTATCATCTTTAATCCTTATAAGATGCTCATAATTGTGCGCTCAACTCATGCTTACGTCCTTAGAATGATTTATTTGCAGGGATATGCTTATGCAACTGCAGCTGGGAACTGGAAGCGAGGGCGGGGGGGGGGATTATATGTTGTGGTTTTAGGTGGTGATATATGTAGCAGAGTGTTCGTACCACGGCCGGCTGCAGAAGTCTGTTTTTTCTAACCTCAAGGTGACAACAAGACACCCACTGCGTCCGGTCTCCTCTAAGAGAAAAACATCTGTCGACAGCTGTAACTTAACTTCAGAACTTTTTTAATGGGCCTCTCTGCAATTTAAATGTAGTTATGAGTCACCCGAAGTTCATCTTGCTAAAGCTGCCCGCTGAACATATGGAAGAGGCAGTTTTAAGAAAGAAATGCCAATAAGGATTCCTCAGTGTGTTCACTACTATATACAGATTCGCTCTTGACTTATAGAAGAGGAGATGAAGGCCTGCCATACAGGGTTTCCTCCCAACCGCCTGACCTTGGCTGCATCGGCAACACAACAACACGGGCGACTAAGCTGTTGTAAACTCGTCGAAGAGAAAATTGGATCATTCATTTCCCCTACAAACACCAACAATTCTCCTGCCTTGTGAAATTGGGTGGATGCACACATAGAAATGTAATAAAAAAAAAAGAGGAATCCTAATAATGTCGGAGCTGCGCAGCAATAAGTGAGTGCTCAACTTATGAAGGCATGAATATACATGAGCAGGCTGACTCACCAGGACAGAACAACTGCTCAATAATTTGTTATTCAGCTTGGGTGCGCTGCCTGCTCACGGCAATCCATCTCACCAGTTCTATTGCAGCCCCCGCAGAGCCCTGCAGACGCCGAAATCTCTGCGAGAATGGCTGTCGAAGCCCGATCACTTACAGCAACGAGCGGTTAGCTGCCCTCGGGTCACCCGCTATTGTACAACAGAACGTTTCCTGTTGTGCTAATGAGACGGGTGAGTGGTAGAGGAGGTTCTGCAGGATTTTCAGTCTTCACGCTCTCGATGCAGCCAAAGATTCTTGGACCAGAAGGCACGCTAATAATAATATTGTCCCTGACCTGGGACACTACCTTCATTCTACTTTGTTAAAGCAGACGTTCTCCAACTGTGCACCATCAAGGGTCCAGTGTCCAGTTTTCAGATCTATCTCAACACTAACAGCTCGTTCAGAATTTGGGTTTTGTTCATTATTACTTAAAGCATCGCCAGAAGACAAACTAATATGATACCAGGATTGTGTCAACCCCTGTTGTTTGTCTGCAGCGTCCGATGGTGGGGGCAGTAATCTGAGTTGGCAGGGGAATAAGCGCCATCGAGGGCCACCTGAGAGAATAAAACCAGGTTGAACTGACCACGCTCTCTCTCTCTCTCTCCCTCCCCCCTCTCATTCTCTCCCTCATCAGTTATGTCGCCGCCTTTGTTCCGCTGTGGTCGAGGTTGTTGAAGGACAACTACTTGAAAAATCAAGCACAAAGTCATGTGAATCACTCCTCCTAAAGAAGAAGCTTTCTATTCATTGCATTCTGCCCAGTGTGATCACGTCAGCTGCTTCCAAGCGGAGAACAATACGTTTCATAGAAGTCATATGAACGTAAGAAATCTTTGACTTCCACCAAGTAGGGATTTGAAGCCTGTTCTGAAGAGTGTACATTGGTGCACATTGATTACCAGGCGGACATTTGTTGCACCTTTTCATTTCCTGCTCTATTCGTCAGTGTGACAGCCGATAATAAAAGTGAGGTTTTAGATTTTTGTAAGGGACGAATGCTGACTTCAGATAGCCTGAGGAAGGGATACTCACAGCTGGGCCAGGAGCTCCGACGACACCCTGAAGACCGCTTGGGCCTGGTGGTCCCTGGAAAGACAAGGCAAGATGAGCTATTCAGTCTCTATATACTCAGTCAGAGTTATTGTGGATCATTGTGAGTTAATTCAGAGTAAGAACAGGAAGAAAACACAAAGACTCACGAGTTCACCCTTGTCTCCTTTGCTTCCCTTCTGTCCGGGTCCGCCAACTTCTCCCTACAGTGCAATACAAACAGCAGAGCTCACATCTCTCATCTTAAGAATATGTTTAGTCAGGGGCCGAAATCTTAAATGTCACCTTAACTACGACTTGGCAGTAAATATTTCTCAAGTGATTGTAATTTGATTGGCCCGCGACGACCTTGGCTGAGTGTTTGAGATTAATTAATCGTCTCCCCGTCTTCCCCCCGCTTGGCACTGTGAGTGGAAACGGTGCGGTAGGAAACGTGACTGTGATGAGAGAGGGGTTATGATCACAGACCGGACGGCTGCAGGCCTGTAGCTCCGTGTATTAACTGTGGACGTGGGCTCTGTTGGTCTGTTCACTGAGTGCAGCTGAATCATGAATAATTCTCTCACTGCAGGTTTGAGGCTCCACAGAGTGACTGGAAAAGACTTCTATGTGTCGAATGTTTTGTCTTCTGTTTTGTGTGGAGTTAACGAGGCGTGCATGTTTGCATGACGGGCCAGTGTGCATCATGTGACAGTAGCTGTTATTGTATTTCAGGCTTCGGCCACTATATCAGCTTCAAAGCACCAGGTCTTATTATCCATCCATGTATTGTATTCCTTGATATAATCATTGTTCTAAACACATCATCTTACAAACAGAAATAGATATTTAGATGAATCTACCTTGTCACCATCCTCTCCGGGGGGACCCTGAGGACCAGCTGGACCAGGAAGACCAACAGGTCCTTGAATGCCATCACGGCCAGCAGGCCCCAATGGACCTTTCTCTCCCTGAACACAACATGGAAACCAGGCGGTCAAATCATCTGTTCACTCGATGTGAAGAGTTAGTTTCCAGGAGTGTGAGGTAGATAAAAGATACTCACAGGAGCTCCCTTTTCTCCGGCAGGCCCAGGTGGTCCTTGGGGGCCGTTGCGTCCTGTCAGACCAATGGGACCTCCAGGGCCAGCAGCGCCTCGCTCTCCAGGAGAACCCTGTCGCACATGAACAAACACCCATCAGTCATTGCTGCACCAGGGACGCTTTATTATGTGCCCATTCAAGTACACACACACACACACATACAGCCGCACACCAAAGAAGTCAAAAACAAGTTTCTGAAGTAATTTCACATTCTTCTTCTTCTTCTGCTGGTGACCCAACTTGTCGCATGCATCCTTTATTGTCCTGCTTTTCAGTGCTTTCTTGGTTTGTCTCTTTCGAATGCACTAGTGAAAGAGCAACACACACACTTACACACACACACCCACACACACACACAGAGGACTCAGACTTCTCCACAACAAAACAGCAGCTCAATCTCCGGCAGGAAATCGATGGGAGGAAAATATCAGATCTCTTGTGTGCGTCGCACATCGGCCCCTTTTTTCAAATAAAATTGCATGTTTGCATCCTCACATTGAAGCCAATTTAAGAAAATGGTTTCACTCATTCGGAGAACACTCCTCTCTTCCCTTTCATCCCCCCCTCCCCTCCTCTCCCCCTCTGCATATCCGCTGTCTAATATGGTATTGCTCTGTCACTGGTGAGCAGGGGCAATTATCGGGAGCCCGCGTTTAAGGCTTGAACAAAATGTCAGACGGTTCAAAGCTGCCTGTCAGTCAGCTTTCTGCACAGATTCACGGCTGCGGCTCCCGAATGGCTTTTCACTGCACATATCGCCTAATGAGGGGGCTCAGAGACAAAGGCGGGAGGAAAAGTGCCCCACTTATAAATGCATTACCCTGACACTCCTGCTCCCGTCTGAGGGTCCCGACTTTTTATGTAGCACACTAAGTCAGGTTTGACACAGTGCGGCATGTGAATCTGGCTGAACGAGGTGTCCTTCAGTGTGATTGCGTGATACAGAAGATGCAAACAAGCTGAATGCATGTGACCGACTGAATAAAATCTTTTCTAAAGTAGCAGTAGCCATTTTGTTCTTGGAGAAAAATCTTTTAAAAGT
The DNA here is from genome assembly GCA_901007825.1 of Macroramphosus scolopax. Lineage (NCBI taxonomy): Eukaryota > Metazoa > Chordata > Actinopteri > Syngnathiformes > Centriscidae > Macroramphosus > Macroramphosus scolopax. Next base: position 57,150 of record CAAKHC010005310.1, on the reverse strand, counting down.
GAGAGAAAAGTCAGGATATTTTCCCAGCAACCATGATGACATGTCATTAAAAGGTATGCACAGGTGTAAATAATAACCGTAATTGTGGCCCTGTTCCATTTAGATGGGGCCGAGGACCAGTTAATGTATGCTGGCTAACTGGAATACGACTGGATCATAATTCATTCCATGAGTCCCACCTGTGTTTACCCTGCTGTGGCATTTGAAAAGGGCCTGTTGTTATTCAATTAGGCAATCCATTAATGACTGAACGACGCTGTGTTTAGCATCCTGCAATGGGAACAGGGGTGTCTTATTTCTAAACCGATGGCTGTGAATTATTGTAACATTTAAAATGTTAATCCTCCGCTGCGATTGATCAATTTCATAAATATTGCCGACAAAACAAACAAAGGACAAATTGATAAATGGGGTTTGCAAAAGTAAGCGTACAGAGATTTTTCTTCATATTTTGCGTCATATCCAACGACGTCTTTATAACGACGAGGGCACAGACAACAGCCCGCCCTCCTCCGTCATCCTCCACACCGCAGCTATATGACGGAGCTGCACACAGCATGTGCTGCTCCAATCTCCAAAAGTCACTTCTCACTGCATCGTTTCTGTGGCAGAGACGAGGTAACCATAGTAACAGGCTACTTACGATGGGGCCGGCGAGACCCTGAGGGCCTTCTCCTCCCTTTAAGCCACCTGGACCCTGAAAGCAGAGGACAAGAACAGGTTAGATCCTAATCAATTAAAAAGCGAAGGACCAGATATGGTCCATCATCGATATCTGGATCTAGCATCATCGCGCCAGGTGAACTGTATATGGAAGAACACAGTTCAACCAGACACAGTACAGCCTTTCATTATTATAAGTAATTTGGCTGCAGGCTGCAGAAACTGCCAGGCAGGCTCTCCACTCCCTCAGATTCCAACCACCGAACAATATTTATTGGCTCGTAAAATGCCTTTACTTGAGACTGGGAGAGGCATGTGTGTGTGTGTGTGTGTGTGTGTGTATATATATATATATAGAACTCTTTGTGATTTCTTGCTTGTGCTTCTCTGTGTGTTTGCATGCACTCTCTCTACAAACTGATGCTTATGCAGAAGATGCACGATAAGGAGAGCGTGGGAGGCTTTCTGCTGAAACGTGTGTGTGTGTGTGTGTGTGTGTGTGTGTGCACTGCTTTTATAGAAAAGAGACTGCGATCTGCACTTATGGGACACATATAGCGGCGGTAAAGTCTGGGCTGTGTTGTCGTGCGCTTCCTTAATGGTCAGCCTTGAAATGAGCCTCAGCCACAGTCCCTCAAGCTGATCCTCAGTCAGCTCTGTCACCTTCAATTTATTCTCATCCGCGCTGACGCCTGTGAGACTTAATTCGGGTTACTCAGCAGGCCAGGTTGAGTGTGACACTTGAGCTTTGAGTCACTCTTCAGTCAAACACAACAAGCGTCCCTTGAGGAAAGGGATCTCCTGATAACCTGATTGAAGGTATGTTGGTATCTTTGCATGTAAGGTGATGGGAATATTTTTTTCCTATGTTTGCTTCAGGATCTGTGAAGACACTTTTGAGTGTGTGTGTGTGTCTGCAGGAATGTGTGGGTGGTCTGTGTGTTACCATGGCTCCTGGAAGACCTCTAGCCCCTGCGAAGCCCCTCAGGCCTGCAGGGCCTGACTTTCCACCAGGACCCTGGGGACCTGGATCGCCCTGCAGAGAGAGAGAAAGAGAGAGAAAGAGAGAGAAACAAATTACTTCCACTTTGTGATAACTGACAGACGCTCAGACAACCATTAACTTTAGAATTGTTTCAGGTGGAAACAAAGTAATCCATGAAAACAAACAGAGGGAGGTGAGAGAAAAACAATTAAAGTGATCGATCTGTTTGACAGAAGCCTAAACTTAATGTTATTATGTGCTAACAACAAGTGATGAAGAAGTGATGGCAAATCCATAAATTATGTGCAGATGATTTTTCAACAAGACTATTCACATATTGTTTTATGTGCTCGTAGCCTTGGTATATTCTACAACATTATTCCAAATTATAAATCTGACAAACCAAAAGACCTCCTGTTCAACTCATTAACTCTTAACAATGAACAAACTGTTTCTTCCCATTAGAAACGAGGCGCTCTGTAAACAGCATGCTAAGGGTGGAGGTTAAAAAGTGCTGCAGCTGATTGGAGTGCTGGACACGCCTTCCTAGAAATAAACTCTTGGTGTGGTGCTCCACCCAAAAACCCTCCAACATCCAAGGATGTATGGGAAGCACTCACCACTTAGATTAAGGACAGGGCTTGAGCTGCACCCACTGCCTCTGTCAAGATGGTGAGTGCTCCCCATACATCCTACGATGACGTCTTTTCAAGTAGAAACATGCTGTCTTCCCTAAAGTGTGATGGGTTCTTTCTCGGGCCACACAACGCCCCTCTGTCAACATGAAGTGACATCATGAGCACTCTGAGCTTGCATCTTCGGCCACAAGTAATGTGGCAACAAAGAAGTCAGGAACTAATTAGTAACAAGAATGTGAATGCTCCAGCATTCACATTAATTATACGTGTAACTCCTCGTGACTTTTACCCATTTTGCACCTTTACTGTCATTCGGAAACATCTGTGAAAACTGCTTGATTACCTTTCCACCTTCTTTCCCAGCGGATCCAGGCAGACCTTGCTCACCGGGTGG
>CAAKHC010005310.1:22589-41718 GCA_901007825.1 Macroramphosus scolopax | reverse complement strand
ACAAGAGTCTGCATGCTTGAACCCTGCAGCTAGGAGAGAAAAAAAACCCTTTCTGGTGATACAAGATGTTGGTTAAAAACTTAAGTGGACAACAAAAATGGCAAGAAAACTGACATTAATCTGGGCATGGTCACCACACTTGGCTTGGACCTGTATGTTTCCCTGTATTTATAGCCATCTATATAGTCATCTTGCCTACAGCTGTGGGCCCTGTAATTACTCAGCATAGGATAAGGGTTGAAATACTGCTCTGTGATTTCATTTAAGGATCTACACAGGCCCAAATTCCACAAACACCAAGCTCAGCACTCATCATTGGTCATCCAAGGCCAGGTTAAAGGCAGCTCCAGTGGGTCTGGAGTCTGTCCCACCTCTTGTAACTGGGTCAAACAGTCAAATGAGTTTCTCTGGTTTTGCATTAACATCTGCCACTACTGGCATGTCCGTGAGATGGATGGGAGGAGCCCTTTGAACTACCAATAAGCCCTGATGCTGCAGTCAGTGAGGACTGGGCACAGATGACAGCGAGCAGAATGTAGAACTAGAGGGGCTAGAATTATAAGAGATTGTAGGTTTGTATTTTAGGAAACGGACAGCAGTCTCTAATGATGGTTGTCCTCAAAACCCACATGTTCTCTCCTCATACTCACTCTGTGTCCCTTTTCTCCAGGAAGACCAGGGAGGCCGTCGAAACCTCTGTCACCCTGAAGAAAGCACAGTAACAAACAGTTTCATGTAAATCAACAGCTGTCAACTATTTTATTTTTGTCTTCCTCCCAACGCAAAACACATCTTAAATGAAGATTTTGTATAACTTGGTTGCTACACTTTACCTTGGACCCAGACTCTCCTGGCATTCCTCGTGCACCGTCAGCTCCATTACGGCCCTGGATGGCAACACAGATATGTCAAACGACGTGGAAATCACATTATAAAGTACATTAAATCATCTCGGATGGCTGTGCAGAATAAACACAGGGATCCTCTTTCTTGGTAGTTTACAGTTAAATAAACACGACTTCATGGATGGGCCCTGCACAGGGACATGATGATGTGAAGCAACACTATGTCTGGAACGAGACAGGCTCCTGTCTCATTCCATTACTCCTTGCACCGAACTATCCATGCGTGAATCTGAGCTTTTTCTTCGGGTGCAATCCGTTTGTGTGTAGAATCGATAAAATCGTGCAGCGTGACGTCTCAATGTTCAACTCTTACCCTCTTTCCAGATTTCCCCGAGGGACCAACTGCTCCCTGAAGACCTCTGGGGCCCTGTGAAGAAAACATGTTTCAACATGTGTATAAATAAAACATCAAACACTGGATATTAAAACTTAGTCATGCTCCTCTATTTTTTTTACATCCAGATGTACACTGTTATCTTGTTTTAAAACAAGGATGATAATTATAACGCCGGTGGCTCAGTCCAGATGGACCGGCTGTAACCAAACACCACACACATCACCAGCGCAATCCACATATCATATAATTACTTTGACTTGTCTGCATCTATTTTCTGTATCGCTTGTGAGGAGAGAGCTGCGGTTAAGGTGCAGAGAGGAGACGCTGGGTGGAGATCTTGATTGCTCTTGAGATTGTTATGTGTATATGAAGTCGGGTTTGGGGGGAGTTTTTGAGTCCCCGGGGATAATTCTGCTCATTTTCTTTGTGTGCTTAGATGAGTGTTCATACCAGACAATAATTGAAAGGTAAGTCAGTCAGGAAACTTCTTCTTATTTCAAGTTATTGCTGGTGAGTGCCTCCAGAGGATTGAGGGTTTTATTGATTGTTATGATCTGAAATCGACCGTCTTTTTCACACAGGTTATGAGATGAACGCTGATGCCATGAAAATAGGTCACTGAAGTAAAAGAAAGGATTCTCACCTGTGGTCCGTTGTCTCCGCTGTCACCTTTAAGTCCGGGAGCTCCAGGTCCTCCCTGTTACGAACACAGACACTCGGATTCAGTGAATATGTTTTCACTTAAGCTAAATATTTGGTTGTCCCATCTTTTTGGCTGCTTGTTCTAGGTTGGACAAGGACCTAATATAAGTCCAAACACACATCATTTAAGATTTAAAACTTGGCTCGTGAATACAGAAGAGAGAGAAGAAGAGAGCTCCTGGGGCTTCTGTCCATGTGTGCAGGATCGGTATCCAAGAAAGAGACGAGCAGTGTTAACATTCATGTGTTGTTTGAGAAAAGGAATGAAAGCAAAGGACACGGAGACGCACCTGTGTGTGGACATTCTCTTCTGATTTGAATTGACAAGCAATTATTAGATGACCCACTCTACCTCCTACGTGTCCCAGAGCAAATGCATGTACGGCTGCATGTTTGCAAATGATTAATACTTTAATCTGAATCTTTCAGGGGAGCGTGCTCAGACGTAATGTGTTTTTCAATTCACACAGGTGACGTAAATGACCAGTAAGTAGACAACGGTGTGTTTGTTTGTGTGTGTGTCTGTGCATGTTGGGAAGTCTACTCACCAAAGGACCAGATCTTCCCGTCAAGCCCACCGGCCCTGGAGGACCTCTCATAGTCAACTGTGGATCAGACAGAAACAACACATGAGCCACTCGTCACCTGCAGGTTTGACACTTTACATCCGTCTGCAGCGAGTAGGTGAGATACAAGAAACAAGACAGGGATTTCTAACACAAGGAATCGTTTTGCAGGAGATTATCCATTTTAACTTTTGAAAGTCAGTGTGTTTTTGTTGTTACTATCACTTCTGATTTAATTTTAATAATTTTTTAAACTAATTGGACATCTAAAAAAGTTCTGCAAACAAACAAACAAACCCTATTAAAATAAACCTTCAATTTAACCTCTGGATACCATAAAACTTGACTTTACTGAGTACTTTTTGGGTGGTGCTGCCAAGAATGTTGCATGGAATATTCTGCAGCCTGATTACTCAAAAGGTTAACTTGTTAAATCAAAGGAAAGACATGCATGACTCCACTACGCTTAAGAACAAATCACACACATTAAATATCAATTCAGAAACCCTGATGAATAATTTATGCAATAATTCCTCAAAGTATGTGTCCTTATATTTCACTTGGCATTTTTACAGGAATAAACTGCTGTCATTCTTTTCCTTTTTTCCCCCGTCCTGGGGAATAAAAGACTAACATAAAAAGGTGACAAGTGCTTTCGAGACATTACTTAACGAGCCTTTTTGGCCGCCCTCCAGCTCCACTGAGTGTTGTAAATGTGTGGAATAGAAAGTGTTTGTGCAACACTTAATGAGCTCCGTGCGTTTCTACTGTAAATCACAGCTTAGTCATTCAACCTGTTTTCCAATAGTTTCTATGACTGTCAGGGTCTCCTGAGTGCATGTGAACTGAACCTGCTGCGGCTTTAAAAACTCCCTTGCCAATATAATAGGTACACTGAGATCAAGCTTGTGCCGTATAATACAACAGCACTGCAATAAATCCTCCCTTCATGAAGACTATAATGCTCATTTATTATTACATCTGTTGTGAGAGAGGTGTTGTATTTGTTTTTATGGGCACTTTGGAAGCTGTAATATGTTGAGCTTGGGGTGTTCCTGTGGACTACAGTTCATCTTTAGGAACAAAGCCTCTATAGTAAATGATCATCTTAAGGTTACTTTTGAACTCACTGGGTGAGGTTTTAAACTTCATCTGAAACAAGGCAAAATGTTCAGTGAGCTGTTTAAGGCAGACACTTACCCTGGCCTGAGACAGGATGGCCTGAGCCTGAGCTTCCTGGGCTGAAACCACAGGTCCCTTGTGTGCCTCGCCGCCCGCACGGAACTGTCAACCACGAAAACAAAAGGGAAACACAATTAAAAAACCAAACTCACTTGTAAGTTTTTACACTGCAACCCCCCCCTGTGAGTGTGTACAAACTTTTGTTGTATCCACACACCACACACAAACACACACTGGCTGACATTTAAGAGGTAAGTGATGTGTAACCCAAAGAAAATCCCTTTGACCACTGATGATGCAATGAGGTCGTCATCCTAAATGAGGTGAGTTAACGTACTACAGCCTGAGATGAAGGGTGGACAGTAGGTGATGCAAATAAGACATCCCAGTGTGGACAAAGACGTCAGTACTTACTGGAAGCATCAGAATGGTACCTGGAGGCCCAGGGACACCGTCTGAACCAGGAAGTCCAGGCCGCCCTGGAGGACCCTGGAGGATCACAGGAGGGAGAGAGGGTTGGTTCTTCCAATAAATGTACAATAAAGACCCTTTTATTCTTCTCTAAAAGAATTTAAGTGGGAAGGTGCTGTGCTACAGTCTGTTGCTTATTCCAAGTAGAAGCATGACTAATCGTAGAGCAAAGACAAAGCATGTATTTTCTGTAGGCTGTCCCTCAGGAGAGCATTTCATCAGATTTCAGAGTAAAAATCCACATCCCAGTTAGCCTATAAAGCTAATTAAAACACAGAAAACCATTGAGAGGGAGTTTTGTTATTCTTAGACAACAACTGGGCAGAAAGGTTTGGCCTGAGTTTGGTACCACAGGAGAGGTCATGTCACTTTGTCAGGCACAGCTGTATTTTTAAACCTCATCTGTACTCCGTGCCAAGGCTTTAGCTATGCCACGAGTGTTTGGGTTACTGTGGTTCACCAGAGTCACTGCTGCCTCACATGCCTGTACTAAATGGCCAGCTATCTGGTAGTTGATGAGATGTCCTGGACGGACTGACATGTTTAGAGCCATGCCTTCATCGGACTGCTTTAGACTATACTTAACAAGCAGATTTGGAAGAGTGACTGAGACACAGAGAGGTTGCCGTGGTAGCGACTTGACAATCACAAGGTAGCCACGCCCGCAATCATATCCTGTTTTTATCATCTATTCTACTTTAAATGGGGCCATAATTTAACTTCCCTCTGCTTGCCATTAGAAAGACGGTAGGTTTAATATAAGAAACTTCCATGTTGACTGCACTTTTAAGATTTTATGAAGTGTGTCAATCTTTCATACTTTGTATGGTCGCTGTTTACCTCCACAAATCAAAGGATAGATTGACTGTTTTTCCTGCAATCACGTTTACTGTGATAGTTATTGCTAAGAAGTGTATGTCGAAGGCTAATTTTCACTTGATTTACACTTTTCCAAAAGGACTTTATCCATCACCCGTTCCAAGTCTTTCTCAAAACAACATGATGCTCATTTTGTAAAAGAGTTAGCCAGACAAGGGTTTGCTTTGGTGCCACCTTGTGATTGATTAGTCCCGACCGCAGAGCAGTCGTTCAGGATAGAGGCGTAGCAATGCTTATCAGCACCACATGTGCACCAGATCCTCCTTCTCTTCCAACTATGGTCACATCTGGCTCCAGAAAATCAAGATAGAGACAGCCAAAATGCATAACTCAAGGCTGACAGTTGCTTTGTCTTTCATACAGTCTACGATACAGAATAATAATAATAATAATTGGGGAGGAGACTTTGGATTAATGAAGACAAAAATATGTATCTTAAAGATCAAGGCTAAGTAGTGGCCACTGTTCCCGGAGACACCAGGATCCGTTTAACAGTCCTGTCATGTGCAGCGACCGCAGACTGCCAGCTAAAATTGATGCCATGTGTTCCCATCTGCCTTTTCCCAGAGGTGCTAAACACTCTTCATCCTTTTGCTGTTTCAGTAAGCATAGCGACATCTAGTGTTAATGATGGCAGGGAATGTTCTGCTGAGGGGCAGCGGAGGGAGTCGGTGGTCATGAGAGAAATGGGCCGATCGAACGTTTAGTCCAGACGAATACTGTGCAACCGAAAACCACAAGACTACAGAAGCGAGTCACTTTTAATCCCCCTGTCAATCCTCAGCAGGACGGTTCTCATGGGAGGAAACGGGGGGAGGAAACGGGAGGGGGAGGGGCCCAACAACAACAACAACAAAAAATGTGAACACTTGAACCCTGACGAACAATAAGCCTTTTGTAAAGCTGAGGTGGTCATACTGGAGGAGGTGTGTATATTTTTTGTCTGCAACTCAAGGGTTAACCGCTCCTGACAGAATAGATGTACTTAGAGGGTGACGAATGAGTGGTGGGGGCAAACACCACAGCCTGAGATCCAGCCGCCTGGAAGGGAAAGGCACTTTGTCTGTGTCATCCAATCAATCAAATGAATCACTAGTGCCATCCCAATGTGATGAGAAAAAGGGTGTGAGTTGAAGCATTAGGATATTTTCCACCGAACTCCTTGAACTTCTGAAAAATCCTCCAGCTTGCCAGCTGAGCAGCTTCTCTTTGTTGGTATATGAGCATATCTAATTTCCCTGGACCACTCCTTGCAAAATGGCCCTCTATTGCTGCAGTAGCAAGCTGTGTTCAATTGTGTTATCATTCCATGGCACCGAGACTGTACTTCACAGCTTCCAAATAAAGAAGGCAGCAGGATAAAGAATGCAGGGGTGTTTATAGATATGCTGACTCTCATAACCCCCAGTGTCAGATGAATGGATAGAGTGAAAATGTTTCAGTATATGGAGGTAAACTTAACTATTGATTGTTTTGGCTTGAAATACAAATTATTAGACCTTATATTATTTGTGGCAAGTACATTTTTTCAAATGTTCAAAGTTAGGGGTGGAATGGAAACTGCATTGCTCATGGCGAGTACAAAATGTGCTACTCAGTAACAGCTGTAACCGGCTCTAAAATGAGGCTGGCCTTCACTCACCGTCTCACCAGGATCTCCTGGGGGACCGTGAGCACCCTGCAATCCTGGGGTACCAGGAAGACCCTGAAACCACACACAGAGTAACACAGGCAATTAGCATATTATATACCGAACTGCTGCAATCCAGCATTCCCACCACAGTGGGTCTATCCAATACTTAACATGCATAGGCCAACAAAGACAGAAGCAAAGATGTGGGTTCAAAAAGAAATAAGCCTCAATATAAAATATCCCCAACCCCCCCAGTTTTCTCTCTCTTGTGCTCACACATACACACACCAGACGCAAGCATACACAAATACACATTTTCACTGTCTCCCCCAACTGAAGCTTCACTGGCAATCAGCGCTGACGCTCTTTCCATAAAGACATTTTTTCCCTCTTTAGCTGTTCTCCATCTGTGGAAGGCAGACAGGAGTATGGGAGAATGTGATACTCACTCCTGGGCCATGGGCTCCTTGGGGTCCTTCAACAAGCATCCCCTGGAAAAGGAAAAAGTGGATACAGTAGCATTATAGGACGGCCTGTAAAGACACAGCGAGTGGAGGATGGGGGAGGGAATGAGAGCCAATGTGTGCTGTGGCTTTGAGGTTGAAGGGTTTAATTACAGTGACAAGATGTTGACAATAGCTCATCCATCTAATGTACTTTTCTATAGTTTGTGTGTATGTGCGGTCAAAGAGTTGGATTGGAGGCTGTGGTGGTACTGATGCTACGGCAGGAGATAAGTTAACTGCAGCTGCTATTCCCGTCGATGTTTACAGGGAAGACTGGTGAAATATAGAAGAGCCCTGAAACTGAAATCATCAAAGAAATGTGCATAAACAAGTTAAAATTAGATTTCAAAGTACTTTATTCAATAAAAATAACTTATCCACAAGAGACATGTCTGCTGTCTTATCCGTCCTATGCTTTTTATATATGAGAGTTGATCAAAGAATATGTTAATTAACCAGAAATTACACAGAAAATTGGATGTAGCATTTTTTAGACCTGTGATTCAGTCTGTGAAACTTTTAGGCAAGCTAAAATACAGACAAAACACAGGCATCGGCTAACCGCACAGCTAATCAGCTGACAATACTTAAATTGGACAGGGTTTGTTAGCGTATTATAGCTAGCTATTTAGCAGCAAGCTAACTATGGTTGACCCAATTGTGAATTAGGAAATTGAGAATGTGACTTTAAACATTTGACTATAGGCTGTTTAACTTGGCACATAAATGTGGCCTAGACAAAGCTAAGCCTTCAAATTCAACATATTTCTTACCATATGATATTAATCACTTCCTGAATTTGACAGGGACGTTTGCTAGCTTACTATAGCTAGCTATTTAGCAACTAGCTAACTATGGCAGACTCAATTGTAAATTAGGATATTGTGAATGGGACTTTAAACATTAGAATGTAGGCAGTTTAACTTGGCAGCAGAGGCAGCTTAGACAAAGTCACGCCTTCATGTTCTACATAATGTTTTCTTTTATAACATTGACTTCATGAATTTTACAAGTTTGTTAGCTTACTATAGCTACATAACGAGCTAATATCCTGAGTTAGCTTCCTAGGAAAGTGTTCTTTGATGTCTTTGCTTCAAATACAGTTATGGAAAAATTGTGAATATGACATAAAACCTTTAAATGAAGCAATAATAATAATTCGAATATTTATAGCATAATTCTTCTATTATCAGAGTCACTTACTGGCTCGATGACGGCAGGTTCACCCTTCTCTCCTTTTTCTCCCAGGTAACTTTGACCTCCGTCCTGTGGACATAAAACAGACCAGATTATTTTTCACATGTATGTTTATATTTAAAGAACAGAGCATCCGTGGTAAGAAACCAATGAGCAGCAGATGCTTGGGCCTGAAGGGGGTCGTCTATTCTTTATAGAGGTTACTTAAAACACCAATAAAACTTCTGGGGAAGGCTCAACATGCTGCATGCTTAAACACATTTCAGGCAGCTCGAAAGGCGAATGCTGATTTTTCTGCCTTCTGTAAAAATAAACCTCAAGAGTAATTCAACAAGAAGCTATAATTTAGACTTTGGTCTGACTACTATTTATTAAGCACAGTCCAAGAAATGCAACAAAGACCTCAGCTGAGTTTTAATGCAGAAGTCGTTAACTGACACTATCCATACAGTGACTTCACATGCGAAGAATTCACAAACCACTAGTTTAAACAGTTTTGGAGTATAGCAGTCGGGTCCTGGATTGTGGAGCAAAGAGCTCATATAGAGGGTTGGAGATTAAGCCAAGGCAGACAGATCTCAAGCCAAAATCAGGACGGGGGCTGTGTCACTTCCTGCCCCTAAAAAATTGGATCCTGTGGCAAGGAAGAGGGCTGGAGACCAGCCATGGCAGACAAAGCAATGGAAGATATTTCTTTGTGGTTTTTTTGAGCTAAATCGATGTGATTGAAATCATAAAAAAAAAGATTAATTTTTGTCTTTGTAATGCAGACGGGATTCCCAGGCAAGAAGCTGCCTTTGATAAACAGCAGAGGTCATTTGTGTCAAGAGGTTATAGAGGGCGTTTCTGTGCTGACAGCTGGGTCCACATCTGTAGGACACTCAGAGACACAAGGTGTGTGTCTCTGCTTGCCGCTGTTATTTGTGTTGGGTGCATGCAGAATGCTTCAAGCTACAACCCGATACCATTGGAAACAACAAACAAAAGGGGCACTGCAAACACCCCATCAAGCAAACGCCACAAGCATTGTTCCACATTCCTGACCACCACCTCCGTACTTCCCTTCCAGCATCACTTACGTGGCTCTCTCTGAAGGATCTCTCCGCTGGAACACCAGGACCAAACTCTTCCTCGTACACCGCAGAAGTAGGCTTGGCCTCAGTGGGGCCGTAGTCGCCATAATTGCCATATTCATATGGCTTGTCTACGAACTCTTTGTTGTCATATTCCTTCAGGTCGTATTCCTTAAACTCGTAGGTGGCAGGATCCACCGTCTCCTTGGTGTCTACTGTCTGAGCAGTTTCCACAGCAACGGTAGGGTCCGCCCCGACCTGCTCCTCACCGGTGATGTAATCGTCGACGATTTCCCCTTCGTAGGTCTGGGATCAATCCAGGCAACGCGAAAGAGGCGGCAGAGGTCGTTAGGATGGGAGGGAACATGGAGGATTGGTTAGTGAAACCATGTTTGCAACTTTAATGATTCATATGTTTTTTATTACACTGGTCACAGTTACGGGAATTAAGAATTTGTATTTAGCAATTATGTTAACTTCACCGGAATTGTCGACCATGTTGTAGCTTTCATGATGAGGTTTCAACATAGTTCCGCGCATATTCATGTGACACATTCGGGCGTCTTGTCAACAGAAAGTGTGATCTAATAGCATCATTTGTTTCTCGGCAAAGTTTAATGTCCCAAAGTAGTGACACATAGTGAAGTATGGTGTAACATGACAAAACAAGTTCCTAGTGAAATTCTTTCAGCATCATTCTTCTTGCCTGTCTCTCTCTCTCTTTCTTTTAATGAATATAAAATCTCAAGCTGTGTTATCCACCTCAAGGTGAATCACATATTGCCATATTGTTGGTGTTTAACCTCCAAATGTTCCTTATTATGTTGTACTTTATGTGATGGTTTAGCACAAATTAAGGCCGGATCTGCCCGGTTCAGGGTACCACAGAAACATAGAGGATGCCGCATACTGGTTTCCCACGCTTGTGGTGCTTTGAAAGACAAACTTTCTTTCATCTATTTAATGGGGCGATTTGCGCAGGGAATTTCAGGACTGCAGTAACCAGCTTGATCTTGAGCGAGGTCTTGGTGGGTTTTCAACAACAGACCGAGCGCCCGTGGACACAAGATATTTCTAATCTTCCCCATCTTACATAGTAACGTTTGATATTTGCCGAAAACATCTGGAAAGCTACCTGGCCATTGTCCGCAGTCTCAGTCGGGGTTTCAGGCTGGGATCCGTCCACAGTGGTGTAGTCATACTCACCTGGGTAGTAGTCTCCACCCACTTTAGTCTGAAATGAGTAGGAAGTAAAGTATTACCGATTTGAGACGGGGTAAATTATAAATACATCATAATGGTCAATGACGTAAGGGAAGACTTGTGGAAACCAGTAAATCAAAGGACAACAGAAAGGCAAGAGGGAAACAACGACAGACGGACAATCACATAAATGTGTTAATCATGGCAACAGCCATGATAACTGTATTAGTAGGAGAGGTACCTCAGTCTTGGCTCCTTCAGTTGGGGGAGCGTCAGTGGTTGCACCTCCTTCATTGTAGTCATAGAACTCACCATATTCATAGTTAGTGTACTGTAAGGGACAAGGGATGAGGCCATCAATCAGTGCATTCATGTAAATAAGCCAGCAAAATGTGTCGGAGACATATTGCACATTATTTACATGGCATGTGAGAAAAAAACGTTTAAATTCTAATTTAAACCAAATAATCGCCATGCTATTCTTTTTAGAAATAACATGATTGAATGAGGAAACTGTCACATCCATAATAGGAAAAAAAAATGTTCCATATGGATGAATGTGGCCCCGCCCACTACGGATCAGGGTTTGCTTGCAACAGGATGTTAGCGGGTTCATGTGATGCAGTGAAAACTTCACTTCTCACCAACAGTGACCCAAGGCTTTCAGTAATGGACCCATTAGAAAAAGAAATCTGTTGTCGTGACACATTGCAGGCTGGTAAATGATGTGTGCAGAACAGAGGAGCAGGGAGTAAATTAATTGTAAAAACAAAAACAAACGTGCAGAAAACTTCATGTGTTAACGCCCTTATTATTTTGTTTTTTATTATTTTGGATCTTTGAAACAGCCCTGTAAGATTAAAGAAACATGGTCTGTTTCCTGTATTACGTTTATTTACACATGAGACGTAATTTCAATATAACAAGCCACACAGGAAACATTAGTAAACACCGTGCGATGACATAAGTGACGAATGTCGCTTTCTACAAGGAGCATTAATTCAAATGGACTTCATTGGCGTTTGCCCAGAGCCCCCCCTCATCTATATTTCTGTAAGGTCTTTTAAAAGGCTTCAATAAGGGAACTGTTCCTATTGGATATCACCTAAATAAGTTATGTGAGAAAACTGATACCACTCTTACGTCAGCCTGGTGCACATGAGAAGATTTCTAAATCTTATTAGGGTTCGAAAAAGGTGGGAGATCACAAACATGATAACAGATTTAACAAATGTTTCAAACTGATGCACCAGGTCTGCTTGTAGAACTCAGACGTTTGGACACTAACTGGGCTACATGCCACTACTTCAACTCTTTGTGCTAAGCTAAGCTGACAATCTCCTGGCACAAGCTTTATAATGTCATTCTTCTTATGTCACTTTCCAACATTTTAAATAATCCCTTCACCAATCACCCATGTGCGGTGGTGCACTGCCCAACCCCAATCTGAAATGATGCAATTTAGAACCGATTTGACTTCCTCTTAAGTCTCTTAACAGACCAATTCCTGATGTGCATTGCTATAATAGCAAGGGACTACATATTAGTCTCTGGACAACTGCTAGGCTCATAAAAATAATTTCCACAGCCTGCTGCAACGTTGGCTGAGCCTCCGTTCAGTGGCCCTTGGAGAAGTCACACAGGAGAGAAGCCCTGGCCAGAGGAAGGAGACTAACGCCGGGAGAAGCAGACAGAAAGAGAAGGGTCAAGGAGAAATGTAGAGAATGAAGGAAGGATTGATACAGATTTATGGTGTTGGAAGTGCTTGGCCCGGCTGAAAGGCCTTCGCCACAGACTTGGATGAAAAGCGTAAATACTGAAGTGTGCTCATAAAAAAATAAAAACCCACCGCCCGCCCCCCCTTTCTCCTCCTGCATCAATCCCTCTTCCTCTTTTAACCCAGTTGCGCACATGTGGCGGACAACTGTGAAGCGGCATGCTTCGGGTCAAGGAGCATCTTCAGAGGCTACGGTCGAAGCCACGCTGCGAGCTTTTAGGGAGATCTGATGTGGACGAGTTAAAAACGATCTCGGATCTTCAATTCTACAACTGTGTTGGGAGTAAAGAATTCTTTATATGATATTAACAGTCCTGTCTTAATTATACAAATCTGACATTGATTGAACAAATCAAACTGCTCTCGACTGCCTATTCGGACGTGACAAGCTACTTGTCTTGGTGCTTGAGAGCAACTTGATGATGAAGCATTCAACTTCTGGGACTGGTACCCGCGGTGCAGCCAATACTTTAAAACAGCGAACGGGCTTCTGATTCTTCTTGAACCGGGGGATGTAAACTCTACTTTTCCAGGTACTGCGCGTCTGGCTGTGGAAGGAAAAGCTTAAATTTCCCTGGGAGTCTGGGCAGAGTCTGCAGAACTCGTTAGTGATATAAATCACGGGGCCACTCCAAAGTGGGCTCAGACTTCATGGCAGGGAGAGAGGGAAAGTTTTCCAGTGTGAGCTCATCAGTTATTTGGTGAAACACTGAAGGAAAATGTCAGTCGACAGAAAGTTTTGACGTAGCAAAATAACACAGGATGATTAAAAATGACACATGACAGTGTTTCTAATTTAGGCTGCAAGTGGAATTAAAACATTTCAGAAGATCTCTATAAAAAGTATTTTTGATATGTTGATGTTTCCGCGAGTGAAACAGAGAGAAGAAAACGTCGGATGAGTTGATGTAGGAACTCGTACACGAGTCTGTCTGTCAAAACACTTGGATGCTCGGAGGAAATATTCAAATCCCTCACTGCATACTTTCTTAAATTTCTGTTAGAAGAATAACAATCCCATCTTTCCCCTTTTCTTCTGCACAGAAAAGAAAATTCATTTTTGCAAAGGAAATGAGCAAAAACAGAAATTGACTGTTGAGTTCTGACAGCACCATCTGTCTTAGTGTTTTCCAGCGGTGGAGATGTTTGTAATCAAACTGATTCGACTTTCCACATGGAAGCTGGTTCGTCTGGCCTGCTGGCTTCCACTTTCCGAATGGAATACAAACGTTGCAGCGACGGATCCTCCCAGATGTTGAGCGTTGTGAACGGACAGACGTGTTACATTATCGGGGTTGAAGTTAATAACCGATGCCGTCCTGGCTTCTTTCAGATACTGACCTCGTCCTCGGGCTCCTGGGCCTGCGGGGTGTCCTGGTGGTTGGGGGTTTCACAGTCAGGGCTGTAGTGTTCACAGTAGTCCAAGGCGGCCTTGGGGTCGGCTACTATCAGCAGCTGCTGGATGTCACCCTGCAGACAGAAGAGAAGAAGCCATGTCAACTCTTTCGTTCATATACAATCCAACGTCAAAGTTTCTGCACCAACAAAATAAAGCTCTCAGATTTTATTTATTTCAGCTGAGAAGTAACAATGTTCCAGCTTGGTTTGAGTCAGAGTTATATTCAGACACTTGGTCGGTGTAACTGGGAACCAAACAGCACTCCACAGTAGCCAAACTCATCCGGGATCTAAGAAAAAAAGGGGGATGATTTATGGTTTTCAACAAAGCTTAATCTTCCTCTGGCACAAGTCAGAAACAAGAATGTCAACCTCAGGGAGCTGCAGATGCACCTGAGGAGTAAGTTCTGTTACATGTTATGAGCACTGTGGACATACACAGCCAGCTGTTGATTGACAAGAGGAGTTCCTTGCCGAGCGAAGTGCCTCATCCACAACAGAGTCTATGAACAACATGAACTTTCAATCCTTTAAAACTCCGCCCACCTTACGACTTTCTACGTGGATATAAATCTCCAATGGTTTGGTGTTTTCTTCCAGTCCCTCTGACTGACAGGCACTCGGAGACCTCCACCAATGCCAAAGCAAAAAAGGAAATTTTGACTCCGCTAACTGGAACTGACCCGTGCTACACTCCTCCCACACGTTTTGTCAAAATCCTGTAGTTTTTATGTGATACTGCTAAAAGAAAGACGGTCAAAGAACAACAAACATAACCTCCTTTGTGGAGGTCATGAAATGCGATAATAAAACAACACAGAGGATTGTGCTACAGTACGAGAGGCGGTCGCCTGTTGACTGTTCAGGACATGTACGGGATAAATCTTCGGGTTTAAAGAGAGAGCTGTTCTATCGTCCCCTCGCTCAGCCATTAGGGACGGCAAGTCCCCTTAACGCAGCAGACAAATAACCAAGGTCTGCTCTTATGAGGCAGTCTGTTTTTCATGAGCTTTTGGAAAAAGGAAATTAGATCCCCAACTCCCAACCTTCCATCAGCCAAGGGCTCTTTTTCCATGATCGTCTCCGGAGGAATTTCCAAACCAGGAACTGCTATGCCACTTATGTGGAGGATGTTATCTATCACCTCGGCTGACCTGCGTCGACAACGACAAAGGGTGCTGGGACAAGTCCGAATATACACCTGGGCTAAGTCAAGGAGAGGATAGAGCTGGTTGAAGTTGGAGGGGGAGGCTTCGATCTCTGTGGTCTCCAAAGAGGAAAACTGCAGCATCTGCACAAGCTTCATCCCTCTGAGATACATCAGACACCCGCTGCCTCATGCAGTGTATAAACTAATGCATGGTTGTTCAGCTTACCTTACCAGCATATTTCCCATGAGAAATCATACATGATGTTGTATGCATTAATTCTTTGATCATATCATGTGGGAGGTGTTCCAACACAATCTGCATGATCACTGTGGGACATGATGGTTAAACAGGAACGATTAAAACTACACATTTAATGCGACCAGTAACGACTTCAACCCTACTCTCTTTCTTTCTCTCACACAAATCCTATTTGTTGTCATTGCTACTCGCCATCTTGTTGACATCCGCTTCACATCCCTCATACAAGTTTATTAATTCTGCATGGGCCGTGTTTACATATGTGGTTTCTTGTGAAGTGAAGACGTGTTTGTACAATTACCAGGCAACTAAAAAAGCCTTGCAGGAGTCAAGCTTGAGACTTCTGTTGTGTGCAGACTTCTTGTCGACAAACCATGACAAATGATGTTTCGCATATCATTAAAGGGATCTTGTGCCTGAAAAAAATTGATGGTTTCATTTTATCATCAGATCAGGAAAACAGATCTCGCTGGGGAAAGTACAGGATCGGTTTTCGCCACTCCCTTGTACCAATAAATCAGACTGCAGTCGTACTGGGAAGCGTTTCGGTATGATGCTGAGTGTAGAGCAGGGCTAAACCCACACTGTGTAGAGGGGAACAAACCTGCTCATAGATCACACAGCACCTTCTGAACAATGTATGGAGAGGAGACGTCCAGGAGAGTCCAAAAATCACGCTGGGCATGTCAGACCGGACGCATTTAGCTTCCTTCAACACTCCCATACTCCCTAAACAAGCTTCTCCCTGACTTATTTCACTCGTTGTGTGTCCCTGCTCTGCTTCTCAATGCTGTTGTTGATGTTATTGTCTGGATTGTATTGCAAAGCTCTCTGGCATCTGCTGAGGTTCCTCCTCTGAATTTCAGGAATGATGTACAGCAAAGCCCTGCCTCGGCTCAGAGCTGCCAGAGACTACAATCGATCTGCTAATGGGTCTGTTGTGTGTGTGTGTGTGTATAAACACATCGCACCTCGACACATGTTAACCTTCATCTAGCATTGCAGCAGCGAACCGTTCAAGCAGGACGAATTGAAAAGATAATGGGAATGAAAACAGACACCAGCTTTCCTCCAGCAGGCACATTTCTGTATCTGATTTTCTGCTAGGAAATGTAAAACAGCAGGCAGACGCTGGAGTTTCGCTGACTAGGTGAGGAGGACGCCCCCCCCTCCCCAACGCAGGGCCGACACCCTCCAGGAACAGAAGTCACTGGACCGGGTGAACGGTATAACTGGTCCTCTGCTAACACTGGAAGTAAAGATGGCAGACCTGGTTTCCAAAAAGTCCAGATACAAGGTGCTAAATGTGAGGCTTAACTGTAGCTCTGCATTTGTAACACATCCATGGAGCATAGCTGCACTTCACCAAATATCTCCCCAAGCTTGTGTTTTTACCTTAAGTGGACATATCAAAATAAAATGAGCAGCAATTTGTGGATGTCAGCAGACGTCCAAATTGATTTTCACGAGTTAATGACACAACTTTAAAAACTGCAGTGGCTCTCTCTCTTATGTGGCCTCCTCCACTCCAGCTGGAGTGGAGTGCATTAGGGAAAATGAGGTGCATTTATGTAGCTCTTTTATCCTAAGTGCGTTACAATGCAGCCTCTCATTCACCCATTCAAACACGCTGATGGCGGAAGCAGCCGTTCAAGGTGCCAACCAGCTCACCAGGAGTAATTTAGGGGCTCAGCATCTTGCTCAAGAACACTCTGGCAGGGTCGTGAACCAATAATCTTCCAATTAATGCAAATATTTCACGCGGGCCAAACATTTTCTGGCTTCAGCTTCTCGAACGTGAGACGCACATGTATAAACGTGTACAGTTGCATAGTTGAAAGGTTGTTGTGTGTGCTGGCCTTTGACTTCAGGAACAGCTGGAAGATCTTAATGAACCCCGGGACACTTTGGAAAAGCATCTGCAGTCTGACCCGGTGAAACACAAATGAATATAGTGCAGAGGTTTGAGGACATTGCATGTCCGTGTGATCAATTTGAGCTTTATAAACTCACTGCTATTAAAGAGACGGTACGTATTTCTGAATTTTAGGACTCAGGGCGACAATTTAGCTGCACCCTCACATCTGACAATGTCTAGATGACTATAATCCCAAACTGTATACGATTTCATCTACTTTCCACTTCAAATGAAATCTGATGATGTCACTGTGACCTGACCGTGACACCGAAACTCATCCGGCATCACCGGCCAGATGTGGCTGGGTCAGAGACTACACAGACTGGAGCTGCACAAGTCAACACTTTCATAGGTGTTGCCCCTGCATGTGATTTTGCCCTTTCAAGGGAATATTGTGCAAACTTGCAGTATCTTCTGTAGCCATAACTTACTGGCGTATTTTCTTTACTTTATCTCTTGCACCAACCTCTGCACAAACTTGGCACACGTAGCATCTAACAAGCATGCCTTTCCAAACTCTGGGAGGGGAGCACAAAGAACAAACAGACGGATGGAATTTCAAAACTGCACAAGGACAACAATTAACCGAGCAGCGGAGAGGAGGAAAATACTCTCCAGATTTCTCACAGCTTTTATCAAATGCAGCCTTTGTGGCCAGCACCAGGGATAAACTTTCTGTTCGAGCACTGGGGGCATTCAAAAGTCTTTCACCCTTCAAATATTAAAAGATTTTTATCTGGGAGTAGCTCAGGAAAGTTCTCTCTCTCTTTCCTCCCTCCCAGCGAGGGTCGCGAGCACGAGGGACGAGGGGCAGATAGAGTGTGTGATCTGGGGAATCACCGGGATGAAATGTTGGTATGAAAAGATCTTATCGGACCTCTCTCCCACATCAATGAATCAGTAGGGGGGATACCTCCACGCTGCAGGAGACGGACGCCACACCAGGAGGGTCGGTTCACTTTCTGCAAGGTCGGATTACCATGAAGAAAGTTTAAGAATTCATTATGAGATGTGCATTACAGAAGAGGTAGTTCTGGTATTTAGCTAACATTTTTCGACGGCTGACCGTCAATATGACGGATCGGAAGACTGAAGTCGACTGTAACGTTAAGTTATTCACAACACATGTTGCCCACCTGTAGCCCCCCCTGTCCTGTTGGTTCGAGTGTGCTATTATTGGATGATGGACGAGTACTGATGGACTGTTTATCACCTAATGATGAACTGATGTCACGAAACAAAGGAGGTCAAGAGGGTTCATAGGGAGCAGCGAGATATTTCACGATATCTGTATAGAAGAGCGAACATGGGGAACATGTTCAGTCTAATGTCTTGTTAATTGTTTGTTTTCACTTCAGTTGTAATTGCCTAAAACAAACTGAATCCTTCGTATTTGCTTGTTTAATGCAGAATGGCTGCGATGCTTTAGTGCCAACGAAAATCATTAACCTGCTGAGTGTGTTGAAAAATGGACGTATGCTGATGAGTATGTGAAAATTACATGCTATAAAGATTTTAAAGATCCATCAAAGTGACGGATAACGAGAGCGTCACACACCTCTGTGAACGACCGCAACCGAAACGTTTTGTGACGGCCACTGGAGGTTGAAAAGGGACGAAGGCAGATGAAAAGCAGACAGACGTTTCTCTTCCTGCCAGCTCAACAATAGACGGTGATTCATGCTGAGGGCCTCGAGCCCGACAGTGCCTCCATCGATTTCTTCTGCCAAAGTCTGTCCTGCTTGGAAAAGCCGATAATACAGTAATGACAGACGTATAAACAAACCCTCTTCGCTTCGCTTTCCCTTTTCTTCCCTACACACACGTGCAACTACTTTTATGCATCATGCCGATGCATATCAGCGCACGCGACAACGGTAAACACACACACACACACACGCACACACACACACGCACACACAGACACACACACGCAGACACCGACACACACACACACTCCCTTTCACTTCATC
>CAAKHC010005309.1:33543-46160 GCA_901007825.1 Macroramphosus scolopax | reverse complement strand
TGCACTGTTAAAATATTCTTAATAAGAACTTGATTTATTTTGACTCAAATAAAATGATAGCACTATGCACTTGTTGTTTGTTGGGCACAAAGATGACTCATAAGATCCAGTGTGTTCCCCCAGTCATTTGGTCTTTGGTCACCACGTCAGGTTTTATGCGGCAAGGTTTCCTGGAATCTTTAAGTCTTTAAAATCCTGTATCACTCACGTCTACTTTTCAAATCTCCAGAGCTCAGTCTCTGTCTTTTGCTGCATGGTGTACCTGTTGCTAACTTTAGTCGATGCCAAACAGTATTTCTTGCGTGTTTTTCAAAGTGTGATAATCAAGTGTTGTTTATTAATGATAATTAAACATTTAAACTAACCGGCGGGAATTGAACAGTGTGTGAAAACAGTGAGGATTTGTTCCTACAACCATCTACTTCTTGTGCAGAGCCGGCTAGAAGGTTATATGAAATAAACTCCCTGCTATGTTCTACCTTAAGTTTGACTTTTGTTATGATCAGTGCCGTATACTGACATCTGAGCATGCCAGGACAGAGGGTCCAACTGTCACATAGTTGTGGGGAGTCGCAGGCTGATAGAGAAACCTGTTGATCCAGCTTTGTTTATCATATCCTACGACGGTTACACCACTTGCTGAGTTTAATGTAAGCCACATTAAGCCCACAGGCGGAGAGCAGAACATTGCCTGGGCACTCTCCTCTTCATTTTCCCTGTTTGAAAAAATGCCTCTGGCATATTTGAGCTGGAAAACAACTCTGGTGGTTTTCATGGTAGCAATAATGCCGTACAGGCTAAGACTCTACCAGACCACAATCTCTCATATAGAATTACTTGGCATTTGTCAGCCCTAATTGGTTGAAAGCTCTCTGTGTGTGTGTGTGTGTCTGTCCGTGTGTCTGTCTGTCCGTGTGTGTGTGTGTTTGTGTTTGTGTGTGTGTGTGTGTGTGTGTGTGTGTGTGTGTGTGTGTGTGTGTGTGTGTGTGTGTGGTTGCATACGCCTCGATGGATGTTATTGTAGGAAAGAAAAGGACCGTGATGATGTGTGTTTACATGCACCGTCCTATCTGCTGTGTCTGTTTGTGTATTGATGTGACCCGTACTGAACAAAGACAGTCGTCACACTCACCCCAGAGAGGTGGGATTAAACTCTGGCTCAGGGCACTGACGTCACATTTGTGTGTTTTGACCAGGCAGGGAGAACGAGGCGCCATGACAATCCCAATAAAACCATATGTGCACATATTCAAACATACAAAGAGAAACAGAGCTGAAGTTAGACAGCAGGGCGAACGACGCTGCTGCCTGAGATGAGGTGGTGATGTGATGAGTGCCGAGCCAGACGCCTCGACTGGACTGAGGTGTACCCTTCACTGACAGCAGACACATCACTCAGACAGCTGAAAACAACCGCTGACGTCTGCGGTGCTCACGAGGGCGGTGTGGAGACGTCATTATCTGTTTCTGTTCACCATCAAAACGAATTTGATCTGTTTTCAGATATCGGACCTGAAGTCGCTGCGGTTTGCACTGGAAATGTTTTTGTATTTCTTTTAGATGGGAACATAACAAACGTAACCGCATTGACAAATTAACGTCAAATGTGCTTCCATGATAATTTATTCAATAGTGACATATAGCTAATCGTGACATATTCTATCACAAAACAAAATAACTTTCTGAAGCCCCCCCCCCCCCCCCTTTTTTTTTTTACTGCTGGCAGACATTGAAGAATCAGAAGTGAAAAAGGTGTCAATCGATCACTGTTCAGTATTGCGAGAAAGTGAACAAACAGTTCCCAGTTCCACGTCTTACACTCACTGTGTTCTGTACTTCTGCTCAGTGAGTGAGGGCTCAGGGTTGTCCAGCTGTGACTCTTTGATCACACCTTCAGTCCCTCTGTCAGTCGGACACCCTACCAGCATTGCTAAAGGCAGAATGGCAAATGCATCGCATTCCGTCATTAGAGCCGTAATGACAGCAGATGTGCAATAAACAGATGCGGTGTTAATCTTGGAGCGCTCTGCTTCTGTCTGCAGCCATCACTGATCCCAGTAACGGCCTGCTGTTAACGCTGGACAATTAGCACCTCATCATACTGACTGACCTCTAATCTGATCCCTGCCTCTCAATCTGAACAGAGCTGGTGTTGGTTGCACCTGATATTGACTTCATGTTTATTTAAGTCAAAGAAATAATGACATGTACTTCAATCTTTGCAGCTGTGTCATTTGTTTTCAGAGTACAAGTGTGTCTGATAGTTTCTCTTGTTTCATGGCTCTCAAGTCCCGCCAGGATCGATGGGGGTCCAGGGATTATTCATTTTTCCACACAATTTGTTTAATCACTAGCCACTTCTTTTAATTTGAAAACAGATTCAATGCTGCCAACCTGCAGCACATGCTGCGTCTCTAAAAGATGAGAAGGATGGTTATTAAGTTGTGGAACATTAAGCACATCCAATTAGGCTTGTAGGGAGACTTTCTAACTCCAACTACACTTCCTTCAGACAGTAACCGATCGCCAGCTTCAGGTGAACTCTGTATATATACGTAGGGAGGCGTGTCCTCCAGGAAGACCGCCGTAACGCACCTTCAAGTGTCTTCAATAGCATCTCCTGAGTGGAACTCCCGACGAAGGCTTACTGAAAGCCTTGTTAAAGCCCTGCGACTGCGACTCCTCACAGCTACTGCAGCGAGTGGAGCAGGATGTTCAGTCCACACGACAGCAGCCAGACTTAAAGAGCTGCACATCAGACAGATATTCTGTTGCTTGTACCTTCCTCTATGAGGGATCATTTTACATGAGCATTTAGTCTAAATCAAAGCACATCTGTCGTTGTGGGTGGTGATTTTGTTCGACAATGTTTTAATTATAGGACCCAAATTTTGGAAATGCACAGCGGCATCTTAGAAGTGATTTCTGATTGACATGTCGCGTCGATGGGTGGTGTTTCAGTTGTTTCAATATCTCCGCAGATATCATATGGACCTTCAGGGCTGTTGGTCTCAGTAGAGGTGTGCACTATCCGACTGTATTTCTAGTTTCTTTTAAACAAGAAAACTTTTCCTTTTCACTCTGCTAGGTTTTCTGCTGTTGGTCCAAATAACGATGGGTGATTCTGCCCTTTAGCTGGCAGGCTACAGATACATCTTCTCATCAACTGTTCCCTGCTGTGTCAGCAATCCTCAGCAATCACCTCGGGACTGCGGTCACAGTTCAGACAGTTTTCTAATACAGCATTCTTGAAGGTTTAGTATTTGTAGGTCCCTTTAATCACTTTAAAATCCATGTACATATTTGACTTGAATTGAAAGTGGTAGTTCAATACTCATTACCTCAATGAAGAAGGTAGAAAGGAAGCTCTAAATGAATACACAGAAAACAGATAGTCCTGAATTGCAACACGTCAGTTTTAATTTTGGGAAAGTGGAGTTATTCCAGATCTAAATGTTGTAAATGACCAAAGTACTTGATGTCGTAATGGACTCAACTGAAACTTTTCATGCAGCTGCGGCGTGTTGCTTCAGCACCGACTTTCTCAAAACCCTGACCTGATAGCAAAAATGACTGAAGCTTGAATTCGGACGTTGTCTTGTGTTTTCACACTGCTTATTATAGTATTGTGATATTGGCAGAAGTCTGCTGCTCTGATGTCACTGGGTCCAGTAACAACTAACGATGATCATGGGATCCGTATTATCAGTGGTCTCTCCGAAGGTAATAGTGAGAGGAGCTAATAACGGCTGTGCAGATTGGATCTCTGGAATCCTTTTATTTCAACGTTTTCTTCAAATAAATTCACAAGACATTCAGTCTCATGCAGGAACCAATCATACAAAGTTGTTTTCATTCGATAATTACACGAGTGATTTACGGAAAAAGGATTCTCTCAAATTTGTGGAGGAACCTTGTGGGTTTCTACACAAATTTGAGGAAACGTTTGTTTGACTTCGGAATCAAAATACTTTTAGTTTAAATTTGTTGCCCAAATAAACTAGAAGTAAAAGTAGAAAAAGAAACTGAAACTTGATAGAAGTTGACAAGCTGGCTTGATTCTACCTCTGTGTGATCTTCCTCATGACTCGCTGATTTACTGAGGTTACTTTCTTAGCTTGGCTGGAGTAGTTTGTCTTATAATATATAACATTCTGGTCCTTTTAGAGAAATCCTCATGTAGTCAAATATTTTTGTGCATCTTTGTGGTTATCTTCCATTTCAAGATGGCAGTCAGGAATGCCTCATCATTTCACTCCATATCAAATCATTCCTTCATTTCTTTTCCTCCTTTGAGTCCTCTGAAACTTTGAGGGAATGTTTTTCAAGTTTGGCACAAACAAACTCTGACTCAGGGATGAACTAATTACATTTAGGTCGTCGGCCAAGGTCACTATGACCTATCAAAGCATGTGTTTGGCCATAACTTATGAACTGATATGTTATATATAGCGACAGTTATCAGAAATGTCTAATAGGATAAAGTGATGGCATTTTATATCCTGAAGATCAAAGGTCAATTTCACTTCCACAGTATTATGTTCTGCTATAATTCTTTTTTCCGACACTTACTTGTGGGGGCATCAAATATATATTAAATACAGAGCTTAATATTATTAGTAGATGTGTGGCTATCATAGTCTGTATAAACTGAATGTACAGAGCTTACCGAGTCTGAATAGTGAAGCCAAGGCAGAGGAGCAACAAACCTGCATTTTTTACAATGACCAGCAGGAGGCGACTCCACTGGTTGCATGTACGTAAGTATAGAAGTTATGAGAAGATGAGCTTATCCCCAACTTGATTAGTTACCTGAGGAAACATTTTCCTGAGGACGTCTCAACCGTTAATATCAAGTCTCCAATACACCAAGCTCTTTGTTCTTGCCCAACTTGAGGCTTCAAAAAGGGAGTCCACAAACCAATGGCTGACCGTGCAGGTGCTGCATCACTTCCTCAGCCTGTGGTCGTATCTATGAACAGAAAAGGGATTGATGGCAAAATGCCGTATAACTTTCTCTTAAGGGTCCAACCACTGTGCATGCTGGGAGTCTGTCACTCTGTTAGGGCTTACTACATCAACAATGTTATTACTGACACCTGTGCTTTTCTTACCATGACACATCTGCTGGAGAGGCTGCAGCCATGAAATATTTGGCAAACAACAATTAACAACAAACTTAATTGATCATGAAATAGTTGGGGATTAAAGTTCATTTCAGTGATTAACTCATATGCATTAATTCAGAATCATATTTTCTAATTCATCCATTGGCTTGTTGTATACATTAAGTTGTGTTTTTCACCTATGCCTGTTTGTCATCTTCTGTGGTACAAGTTCAAGAATAGAAGATACCAGAAAAGTTCAAAAGTAGGTACTGTTGAGTACCTATCTTTTGCTTCTCTTACTCTGTGAGGAAACACCAAAGATTGAAAACATGTGAAACCATGGAAGAGGAAAAAAGGCAGCTGGCTCGCTGTAGCTTTTTTCTGAGCCGACCTTAGCAATGCTCTAACTAGAACACGCTTATGAAATATCTTCATTGGGGGCCTCATGAAGTGAGGAAAATCAGCGTAACGTTAGACCCAGTGGGAGGTCCCTGTGTCCTCTAAGACAGTTCTAAGCTTTGTTGCATGGCAGCATCTGCTTGGTGTTATCAGTTATTATGTCTCTGGGACACTCACAGTGTCACAAATTATGCTATTCAAAGCCTAACATTGTTTTGAGCACTCAGGTTTTGTATGTACGTACTGCCGTTTAGACAAATGCCATGTTGGTAATATATTCTACAGCTTTACAAGCCTGACCCAGACAGTGCTTGAATGCTTGAGCTACTTTAAGATGTTGTCTTTAGCCTTTACTTTGTGCTTTAAATAACCTCATCTATCCTGGAGGGGGACTGGCCGTGTTTCCATCCCTCAGATGGTAAATCTCAGTGTGAAAAAGGTCAGGTCAGAACCAGAAGGTCAGTGTCCCCCACCTCCACACAGCCTATTGAATTTTCTCATCACAAGACCTTAAATCCAGCAGTTATGCGGAAGGCTTGAGGGGAACAGGCTCACTTTGAGATGACTTCCAGTGTGAGACTGTGCCAAGTTGGAACCCGACACAGCATTTTCAAGGTTTCAAATCCGTGTGGGAATGCAGTGAGGCATGGGGTTCATTTCAACAAGGATTGGCTGGACAGGGTCATTGAATGCTGGCTAGGTCAGGCATGATAACAAGGTCTCAACACATCGGACTGTATGACTGGTCTGTTGATGACTGGTGACAGGAGGTCAACCAATCGTTGCCAAGGTCATTGGATCCCGATATGAGACACATCACCCAATCATTAGATGAATGATACAAGTCTCAGATACACTATCTCGTCTCAGATGGACAAACCCAACTGCCCTACATGAACTGAACATCTGTGCCAACTTGAAATCGCTGTTGTGTATTTGTGAATTACAGATGGCTGGATGTGAGTGTGGCCAACCTGACATGTACCAGGTCCTGGGTAGTGTATCTGCAGGTCATCCAGGAGGCTGTGTGGCCGGGAGGAGTTCTGCCCACTGACCCTCAGGTGGAACGAAGCCAGCAGCAAAAGGACGGCACCAGGCAGCAAGCCTTACTTAGTTTGATGAGACTTCTGCCAGGTAAACATACACATATGTAACACTAACTACACTGAATAAAGGGAAAGAAATCACTAAGATGAATAAACGTGGTGCAGGTTTCAATATCAATTCTATCTTTCAATAGCATGTGTATGCACAATGAGTACACACATTCTCTTGGAGCAATAGGGGAGAGGTCAGGTGATCCGGGTGGTTTCAGCTTCCAGAAGCTGCATGTACAACCCAGCAACATTAAACCAAGCGTTGTCATGTTGATAAGTGACATTATGTTGATGGTCAAAGGGCGAAAACAACTGGACAAAGAAACGCGTCGCAGTATTGAACTTCAAGACCGGAACCATCATACTGCACTTGCATAGATTCTCTTCTCAAACCATCGACTTCATCTGTTGGTCTTAGTTGGTCAAGCAGTTGCAGCAGATGAGTGTTACGATCCAGAACTGGTGCTGTGACACGTCCTCTGCAGAGAGCTCAGTACCAGCCTGTGTTACACACTGATGCGTGTCGATGAATTGAACTGGTGTGATTTGTATAACTACAGTGTACTTCATGACCTCCATTGCTTCTGTGTTTTCAGATCTGATCTCAGATTTTCTGGGCTCTGCCAAGTGCAAACTCAGCTGGCAGACCGCACTTGACTCCCTCCAGGACCCCTTCATTAACAGGTGATTCTCAATACTGTGCACTCAGAGCTGCTTCATTAGGTACACCTAACGTGTTCCCTTGACAGCTGTCAGCCTCTATTGTTTAAAGCTTGGTATAAAAAATGTAAATGGGTGGAGAATTTGCAAACATTATCCTTGAGTGCAGGACTAAACCATCCTAAAAAGGGAGATGGTTTTAATTAGTTATTTGATGGTTTAATATGGGGTTTAGATGCCTTGATTAACAGCCTGTGGTAGCTTTGCCACTAACTCAGGTTGCAATAACCAAACCTGATACATGGTTGTCTTCTCACTTTGCCTCCTGCTGGTCAGAACTTCAGGTCGTAAGACACAAACTCAATTGTAAAATCTTTGTATTTCAGTCTTGTACTGCACATACCATTAGGGACAGTTGGAGGCATGTAAGGATTTATATCCCCTCTGTTTCTCTTTATTATACTCACTTGGTTATTCTAACAGGTAGATGTAAAAACTTACAGCAGGGGCTTTAGATGTTGTTAGCCTTGCTAACATCAAGGCTCTAGTGAGGGCAATGCTGGTCCCTCCACCTGTTGGTCATCCACTTTAGTTCAGCCTGAAATATTGAAACAACAGCGGATGGATTTCATCATATTTGTGCAGACATTCCTGTTCCCCTGAGGATGAATCCCCCTGACTTAGGTGATCCACTTGTCTGGTGAACTATCTCAACATCTAATAAATCTACACCGCTGTGCAAAGATTTGGCCTCACAGCCAAAAGCATGTGGAGTCCTAGTCTTGTTTAGTTTAGTACAGCATTATTTGCACTCTATAGCGTAGAGCACAGAACTTTCAGGAACATCTGTTTCTATGAAGCTTGAGCTGCCACCTCTGGCAACAACACCGCTACGTCTAGAATCACTTAGCTGGTGCTGGCTTCAGTTAACGAGCACATGTGTGTAATAAAGTGGTCAGGGAGCGTACGTACCCGCTTGCACACAGACACTGAGAAAGACTCACCTGGAATCGTATAGTTAGGACTTCCATAAACAACACACAGCTAAGTAAACAAGGTTAACAGATGTGCTAGAAAGCTGCTGGTTGAGGTTGTTTTGTCAAGGTCTGATCGAGTGTCTCCAGTTTCAAAGTTTTGCAAATGTCAGCTGGTGACCAAAGGTTCATTTTCTCTCTATTAAACATTAAACTGCACTTTACATAAACACCTGTCTGTCTGTCTAAGTTCTGTTCAATAGTGTAGTCACATCATCAGACAACGGAAGGCATCAATACTTAATTTAGCGCTGCTTGTCTCTCTGTACCCGTTTTAAGATCTTGAGCTTGTCCCTCATCTTCCTGCTATGTTCTTGGTTTATTGTTGTTCAGCTCCACATTTGCATGACGATCAAATTGCAGCTGTTAACAAGAGGCTGCTGCTATCGAGGCCCCTGATGGACGTACGCGGTGGTCTCAGGTGGGATTGCAGCTCCATGGTCCCACCTCATGAGCACACTCAGTAGAGTGATGCTGCAGCCTGCTTAACTCCCTGCTAATTGCTCTCTCAGCTGCAAAGACCACCCCCCCCCCCATGAGGTTGTTGCTTTGTTTTTGAATTTGAAAATCTAGCTTTTGATTGAATGTGGGGAAAAATTTGATATTCAAATTTAAAGAATATGTTCAAATTTTAGCAAAACAGAATGTTTGAAGTTCACCTCGATATCCAGCAGAGAGCGTTCTTAATATTCACTGGCAGCGTCACCTTGCTGCCCTTTGACCAGTCCGAGGTGAAGGGAGAAGTTTCCCATGTTTCATACGCTTCACCTTCCCGAAGTGAGGGAAGGTGAGAGCAGAATGTGTGCACAGGGAATGCATGTACTTCAGGGGTGTCCAAACGTTTTCCAAAGAGGGCCAGATTTGATATTGTGAAGATGCTTGAGGGGCAATAGTCCGTCCTGATCATTCAGAAAGTAAGTCTGTGTCCCATCTACAGGTAAATAACATCAACAGTTATAGACAAGTCTTATTCAAGAATTCAATAAAATAAGTGCCATAAGTCCTATAAGTGCATATATGAACTGTGCTTTTGGCATTTCACTGTTAATAGTGATAGATATTACCATTCAATACATTCAGAATAACCAAGAAACAGGTAACCAACGGACACTAATGAGAAGGTTGATACTGAGACCTGGATTTCAGTAAACAGGTCGGGTCTTGTTTGTGGTTGAGATGTGTAAAATACGTAAGTGGGAGTCACTTATTCTTGACCTCAATCCGTTCTTGTTTAAGTTCATGACAGAGAATGTCTGCTCAAACAAATATGTGGAGCTGAATAAACTCAGCATTTTCTTTGCAAATGTTCGCATTTCTGGAAACCTGGCTTCGTCTAGTTGCCGTTAAAAGTCAATAAGAGAAAGCGTGGGAGGGCCTGGATGTATCAAAAAGAACTGGATACAGAGTTCTGGGCGGGATCTCTTCATTCCCTATAGGAGCATGGGGGAGGGTTCACAGCTGGAGGTCACAAAGCCAGACAGCAGATAGCATTAGAGTGGTGCTGCCACCATGTGGTGAAAGGAGGAATTGCATTTTAAAAATTTATTCCGTTTGAGAGTGCTAGCGGGCCATGAATGATACATTATAAGACCGAGGCCACGGGCCGCAAGAAACCAGACCAGGGGCCGTGATTGGCCCCCGACCGGACTTCAGACATGCCTGATGTAATTCATTATCCATTGGGTTTACTTTAGTAATTGGATAGATTTCAGAGAAAGCAAATTTAGGTCAATACAATCTAAGGGTCCAAAAGACGTTTCCAAAACTGTTGGCAAGTCACATGAAGGAACGAAATGTTTACACCCGGGCCGCAGCAGGTGGGCTCCCTTCATAAACCTCTTTATCAGAGAATACTGTCCAATTGGCACATTCCCAAAACCCACATGGCCAGCCGAAATTGCGTCCAATTAAACTTTAATTGTGGAAAATGCTTTTCCATTGTCCAGTAAATCCTGCAGGCCTCATAAAAAAATCCAAGAACAATGAAAATAAATAATGGCCGTAGCATCACAGCATTTCTCAAAACACGCAATTAACTATTATATTAGGAACCGGCAGATGGCACCTTCTTGTTTTGTTTACTTTCTATTATCTTTGAGGGAAAACCCAACTCATTCAAATTTACCCTTAAGCATGCTAATGCCGTGTGTATGTGTGTCTTCCGCTAGCAAAATAGATAACGGACACACCTCTCACCTAGACGAGCTAGCTTGTTCTGAACAGCAGTTAGCTTTGAACTACGCCTTCATGAGACGGCCTCCATAGCTAATTCCTTCTTCTGCTACTTCACTGGCGCAAAGTCACCATGGCGCCACCTACTTTACCAGAGTGTGTAAAACATCTAGACAAATTTTTTAGTGGCGCTTACATGAGGTTTGTCTGAGAAACCCTAAAAAGAGCCAAAGAACGCCACTGGTCACAGCTTACTTACTTTCACATGGTATGTGGTTTGTGTTTAGAAAGATTCTAGCACATTGAGATAACATACTTACCTACCTACTTACCCCAGGAAGGTTTCTTACCTGATTTGGACAAGTTAGTTCTTAAAAAAACTAAAAAAAAAAAAACTTAAACATGATGTTTCTGCACTCTGTCCATACAGGTTTATTGGATCATTTAGAGCTGACACGATGCAAACATGAACTTATAGAAACGAGAAATTAGAGTTGCTGTAATATGTTTTAGAGAAATCTTTACCACACTTCCTCTAGTTGACCATTAAAATGTGTCAAAGAAACAAGAAAGACGGGGAGATGGAAGGCAAGAATGTGTATGAACATGTGTGAAGTTTGGGTGTATGATAGCTACAGTAATGTGTTACACAGGAAAGGGAAGTAGCATGACACTGAATGTAGTTTAACATTCTATAAAGTCTGTATATGAAAAAACGGAAACATGATGACTGAAGATACCAGGTCCTCGGTCATAAGAAGCTGATTTTATTTTTAGATTTCCTAGCTGATTAAAGGGTGAATGTCTGCGATGGATGTCTCATCTAGCACATAGGGAATTCCATAAATCACCTACTGTATAACACAACTGACATCAGCTTGATAACACTGACAACCCTTTGGATTTGACTGTAGCTGTTACACATGTTTAGTAAGATACCTTGAAACTTGCTAACGGCCGGTCCTTTGTTTCCTCAGGCACCTGGTGTACTGCATCTGTGACCTTCTACTGGAGTCCCTGGTTCCTGAAATACCAGAGCAGGACTTCCAGAGGAGTCTGCTGCACAGCCTTAGCAAGAACCCAGAGAAGCTACCAGCATGAGGAACACCATCAAACACAGCTTTCATTTTTCACCAGCCTCACTGATCATCCGGCGCGGCCCCACCTGTTCTGTGACGTTCTGTTGGGGAGTAAATTGATATTGCTGCTCTGAGTGAAAATGCTTGTTCCCCCTTCAAACCCCTGAGGTCCATCAGGCCTGTCCCTGATTAAACGTTGATACGTTGATGGATTGATCTTGAACCTGGTGTCCTGTGTACAAACACACACTTAGATTATCTGTGAGTGCCTGGTCGTATCTTAGAACGTGTCAGTTGTTGCAAAGCTGCCTTTGCCCTTTGACGTGACTCCCTTCAGATGGTCTTCTCAGGCTGCCCTTGTTTCCTCTCAGTCTCTGCGTAGACAGATGTAGGAAAGGACAAAGTGCACCGTGGTGAGGTTGGGAGCTATAATATACTATACTTTTCACAGATACTGAGAATTTTCTAGACAGGTAATTTCTAACTAAAATAACAACTGAGATCTACAACAGTGTTAGGAATGATGCTGGAGTGGTGCAGGAGTGGTGAAGGAGTGGTGAATAGAGCCTAGAAAATGCCAGAATGCTCATTAGTCATCTTTAATATAGGGGAGTACAAGTTGTAAATCATTGCTTTATTACTGAATAATAAACCATTTACTATTGTTTAATACACTAGTTTAAAGCCGGTAAAGATTAAATGTGTGGGAAGTATTTCTCTCGTTCACCAGAAGTTAGACCTTCCTGGGAGATATTAGAAAGGAACTAAACTAACAAGTTATTTGTAATTGGTGACTTATTAGAATATTCACGTTAGCCAACAGGTCACTGTCATGGCGTCAGTCTTCTTCTAGTCACCTGAGAAATCATATGAAGGGAGTCAAGTCGTCACACAGTCCACTGTCACTTTATTGATGAACGTGTTTGCACTCTGGAAAAAAAACCTGCCTTAGCATCTTCATGCCTTTATGGTGGTGACACGACATTCAACGCTTCTTTCCCAGTTGGAAAAGGACAACAAGCCCCCCCCCCCCCCCCCCCCCCCCCCCCCCCCCCCCCCCTCCTCTTC
>CAAKHC010005309.1:5865-18061 GCA_901007825.1 Macroramphosus scolopax | reverse complement strand
CCCCCCCCCCCGCCCCGTCCGCCTGTGTGGTTACTGATGGGCGTGTCAAAGGTCGTCTGGAACACTGACAGCCTCTGAGCTCGTCAGCAGCCCCGGCTACACCTGGGCCCTGAGCTCCAGCAGGGAGGAACCACTGCTTCTCTTTTCTTGTTTTTGGTTGGCATTTGGTTTGTGTTACCGCCTGCCCCGTACACACATTCCTCCACTCACGCACCCACCTACACCACCGACCACACTGACTACACATGCAACTGTTGCAAAATGTTCTATTGGAGTTCTATCATCCTTTGTTGTTTGATTACCGCTGATTATATTTACAGTACCACTACATACTGCACACAACTGCACCCACCCGACACACACACACACACCTTCTCAACCACAGTTGTCCTCCAGCGTAACGTGTGTGATTGACAGCCGGGCGGTGGACGACGCTCGGCGACAGCAGCTGTGACTTCAGACTGGGTGATCTCCTAGCAGCTGGCTGATGCTGCCAGATGTGAGGCTTTTTGCAGGTTTCCTCAGCTGGGCAGGGGCAGAGGCAGAGGCAGAGGCATGGACCCTGTCCAGTAAAAACCTGCTGTCGTTCCATGTTCCTGCAGGCTCACGACCATGTGAAAATAAATTCTTACATGAGCTGCAGCGAGAGGAGTCCAATGTTGTACGTTAGCTGTGTCCCAGGGAACAATGGAGGCAGTGTGTCTGTCACTGCAGAGGGAAGACGTCTTGGTATTTCCTAAAATAGTCATTTCCACTGTCTTTAAATTTGCACATTACTGTTTGATTCAATAAGAAAGATTCTGAAGTCTGAAAAGTCCTGACATCATATTTACAACTATGGTAGAATGACTCTCAGTTGTGACCTGGACCTGCATCAGTAAACTTCTCCATAATCTTTCTTTGCAATCAATGTCATGTTTTCTATTATTCGTGTGTCATGATGAACTTTTAATTTAATTTGATTGTCCAGTAAAATAGGGCTTCAGTTAAAGGAACATTCCGTATGTTCACTTGTGATGTGTCATGTTATGACTCATCACCCAGAAAGAAGACCTGAGTTAAGATTAAATGTAACACACATATTGTCTATTACTGTATTATATTGTATAACTGCAGTAATGTTCCCTCAGGATACAGTACTTACGTTAGTAGAGTAGCTGGAAATATACTTTACCAGAGTTTAGCAACTTAGGGGAGATGAAATATTCTATAAACTCAACGCTGTAAACGAAGCGGCGGGATGAGAGCGGATGGAGTGAAGGAAACGATGTCTGAGCAGGCCGACATCAGCAACCAGTACGAGAGTGGAATCCCTGACTTCTACTGGTGGACGTCTTGTAGTCACAATGTTTCCTCCAGGATTGTAAAACAATGTTTAATGAAAGGCTCAGTGTTTGTTGGATCAGAGTGGTTTAATGGAAACAAACTGAGCTAATTGTAACATCAACACCCTCATGATGAGGGTGAATATCTTAGTAATTAGATGTCCACACACACACACACACACACACGGCAGGCGATACTTCTACGTCCTTTGGGACCTGTCAGTGAGATAATTCACAACCCAACATTAACCATGAGGGTCGAACCCCAAAACCAACCCTCAAACCGCCGTTTAAACTTGTGGCGTCCAGGAATTTATCCCTACAAAGAACATCGGAGCTAAACAACACATATACACACACTCACACACTTCAGAGGACATTACATTACCCAGAGACTCACCCTCACCGTGACCTTACTGGAACCTGAAACCGATTCTTTGTACCCAAAATGTAACGAGGTGCAACATGGAGATTTGCTTTTTTTGTCCCTAAAGTGACTGTTTGAACGCGTCCTCACAACATCGGGAATACCTGCTGCACACACACAGACACACACACACACACACACACACACACACGCAGACGTCTGATTTGTGATGTGTTTTTAATAGAGGGTGTCAGGACCATGTGGATGAGATATGAACCACACCGTTAACGTCTATTTAGACAGCTGACTTAATTCAGACACCTCTCTCTCTCTCTCTCTCTCTCTCTCTCTCTCTCTCTCTCTCTCTCTCTCTCTCTCTCCTTCTGCATTACATCATGTTGGCGGTTCATTATGAAACGCTCTGCACAGTTACTGCTCATGTTCTTCTCTCCTCAGCTTGACATGTGAGTGTGTGAGTGTTCTTTAGAGGAAATGTGTCTTGAATCTTCCATGTTCAACCCATCATCACGGAATCAACCCCTAATAAATGATACCTCGTTAGAGAGGTCGCCATATTTTGTTTTGCGATGGCCAACATTTCAATAAAGGTTTTCTGCGTCCTAATAGGTAATAAGATGTTTATAAGATCAACTTGTGATGATGATACGATGAAGACGTTCATAAATAAGAAGGACTGTGTGAGGCTTCATGCAGCAGGAGGACCACATGTCTTAGATTACTGACAACATGACGTCTGGTTACCTGTCGTTGGATGACGACTGGCCGGTGTAATGTTACAGCACATCTCCTTCCTCTGCACTAACATGTAGAGCTAATGCTCCCCTGATGACATAACAATATTAGTGTTATATGTTCTCCCCCGGGGACATGTTAGCCCCGCAGTTAACATCTCTGCAAAACATTTACACAATGTTTCACGGGGTACGAGAGGAGGAGAGAATCTCAGCCATGTGTTGAACCGAGGTTCAGTGGTGCATCTCATTAAAAACAACATACCAGGCAGGTGAAGTCACCTTGTGGAAGAGAAGGCCTGAGGCCCTTTTGGTTTTCATATATCAAAGAAGGAACGTGAGCTCACTTCGAGTTCGCCATCCACATGTGCTGATATATTTTCATGATTATCCCTTTGACAGAGCTGCAGACGGACTATCTGAGGACACGCTCAGTGTGCAGCCAAACTGTCCTCGTCCATGTTGCCACCACAGGAACAACTCAGAGCGGAAGAATCCAAACTAAAACCGTTTCCATGTTTTTCTTCTCCACAGATGTTTAAAACTGCATAAAAACAAAAGATACTCCCCACAAACAGAATTAAGTTATCCAGAATTATATTAAACGTTTGATTCAATTTGTGTTTGTCCCTGAGTTTTGCTCCAAGATTGCACTTTTTAAAACAAATTCATGGTCAAATTAGACAGAAAGGATTTGGAAGGACGTGGAGGTTGAAGCCAAACCACAACGAGCTGCAGTACTTTGGGGTTTGGGTACTTTAAGTCGTCACTCATTCCTTGTTGAATTAGTGCAGAATTGTAAATGAGTTGAGAGCTGGAAGGAACCAGCAGGACCTGGTCCACCATCTACAGTCCAGTGATGGGACGTGTCCTCATGGGCAACAAGAGGAACAGCAGCAGGTCCGCAGGAATCAGTGCAAATGTAAAATTTATGTTCCAACAGAGGTTGAAAAGTGAAGGGTCAAAGGTTACCCCAAGTCCTCCAGCTGTACGCCTCCACAATCAGCTGCTCAGCCAAGAGCATCATGGGATCTCGTATGGTACAGACAAAACACATCCCGACTCCAGCCCAAAGGAATAATCTCTGAGCAGCCACATTAATCTGACGGCTGTCGAGCTGCTGACAGCGAGGCGCGGTGGAGGCCGCATGCAGATTGGGTCAGAATTAGTGATCCACTTATCAATCAAGCTGTAACATCAGGGAGGCTTCTGATAGGTCCAAGATTCCAAACAACGAGCCCAAACATGCAGCCAGAGTCCTAAAGAACCTAAAGCCACAAGAAGAACACGGAGTCCTGCAACAGAAGATTGTGTTGGGTTGTATTAAATCATCTGAGAGAGTTGGACCATCAATCAGGGTGTCAGACACACTATTTCATCTCCAACGACATGTTGCATTATTCACTATCTGAACAGCAGTGTAAACAGCAGTGGTCCTGCCTGGTTGGACATGTTGTCAGACTGTTCATTGATGGGACGGTGAGCTGTAGGAGGGACGGCGTGTTGGTCAGCTTTGGGTTTCAGCCTCCTGTTATTTCAGTGTAGTTTGCATGTTCCCCCCGTGCCCGTGTCGGCTTCCTCTGGGTGCTCCAGCTTCCTCCCACGGACCAAACAGGCAGTCGGGTTAATTGGCAACTCTAAATTACCCGTAGGCGTGAATGTGAGTGCGAATTGTGGTGTGTCTCTGTGTGACCCCACCACCCGACCAACAGTTACTGGCTGCAGCAATGGATGAACGCAGATACATCCAACTGCAAGTCACGTGACCTGGTTGGACATGTTACACCACAGTTACACATCACAGGAACGACACAGTAAGACAAAACTAACTCGACCTCTTTGTGAAGATCAGGCAGCAGACTAAACATTCTTCGGCCCACGTTGCCTAATCATCCACAGAGTGCTTGGCCCTGCAGGCGCACTCCAGGGGCCCCGCGGTGTGTTCCTGCAGAGTTTTATAACACTCAGCTGCCTCACGTTCACTCATGAACCCGTTGACGGAGCTTCAACATGCACAACATGTATGATATTAATTATTAACAGTGGAAAACGGACAATTCACGACTTGCTTCAATACGAACAGTGTTTGAGGTTTAAAATGGTTTGTTATAAAAGAAAGAGAACAGAGTGGAGCTCCGTCTGTCGGCGGTGCAGCTGAGCACAGAGTCACTGTTTCACCCGTATTCCTTGAAACCTCATCACTCTTCCAACATGGAGGATTTTTCACGATTGGACGATGGACAATTCATTCCTTAGATAAGAAAGCCACAATTCAGAAAGAGATAAGACCTGGAATTTGGGTTGGGACGACCCCCAGAGGTTTTGTTGACCTTGTGACTTTCCAATTTGTGACTTTTCAACCAAACTCGGTAAAAAAAAAAACAGCAGCTTGCCATCGGACACGCGCGTGCTCCCCAGTTGAATCTCAGACTGATCTCAAGTGTAACGTTGTAGAGTACATGGAGTACACGGGGAGGCAAGGCATGGTAGAGTGTCTTCAGTGTTTGTATGTGTGTGAAGGAGGTGGAGGCGGGGGTGGAGGCAGGACAGCAGCTCACCCTTTCCTTCTCAGCAGTAGGATGATCTGAGGTCATCCTCTACATCATTGGTTGTTATGTTTTCCCTCTAAGATCTGTCACGATGTCCGTCTACCTCCAACACCCTCCTTCAGAGCGTACTGATGTTTGAGTTTTACTACTTGAACTGGAACATGGTTCCATCAATTGATCTACAACAGTCTAATGAAGACATTGTGCAACAGTTGGTGAGCGAAGATGAGCAAACCTCACAACCACAGAAGAATATTTTTTTCCTTCAGCACGACATCGCCAGGCACCGGATCACTTCCCCGTGGCGGCGGTGCGTAAGTGGGCAGGTGTGTGCATGTATACGTGTGAACGGTTGATGTCCTGCACATATGGAGTTCCCTGCACCCGAAAACCCCCCACCCTCCTCAGCCAGACAGTATCTGTCAGCGGACAGAGCTCTGTTCTCTGCCAGGGCCGCTGTCATCAATACCCCCATGGCGGGTTGCCATGGTGGCGAGATACACCGGAGAGTAACAGTGTTGTGCACCCTGCAGAGTGGGCCGTCCGGTGTTTGCACATTCCATGTAGAACTTAGTCTCAGGCACAGGGAATTAACTGAGTCAATACTGAGGAGAGGAAGAAGAAAAACTGCCCATCATGTCTCGCTCTCACTAATCTTTCTTTGGTTTGAGTCTCCATGGAAAGAAGCTCTTTGTCAAACAATAACCCTTTTACAACGTTTCTTTAACGCACATGATGGAGAAGCACAGGGGTGACGTGCTGCATGAGGGGATGCTGCTGTAGCAGAGATCAGGGCTCTGTTTCCAATTGTTTACCAGTTACAAAGACAATCCAGATGAGCACAATCATTATACTCTATATTAGCTATCATATATGAACTGTAAGTACATATTTGATATCTGATATTTGACAAACCTTCAGTCCCCGTGGCTGCAGACAGTCGACACCTGCACAGGTGATCACCGGTACTACCAGTCAACAAAGTAGTTAATGGACCACACAGACATCATACTGAGGGGGTGGTAGGCTCGACATTACAGACCAGGTACTAACAGGATGGGGTTCACCTTTCACTCATAACGACTAGATGACGAGTAAATGTAATCAGGGCCCGAACACAACAGTGTGAAGGCCCTATTGGATTTCGAGGAATTATTGTTCCCCACAATCAGTCGCCTTCTTGACGGCCTGAACGTGCTCAACAAGTCATGGGAGTTTGCAGATGTGTCCGGCCTGGTGAAGAATTCTGGATGAGGTACATGAGTGTTGAAAACTGCCTCTATAGCGCCACCTAGAAACGTTTAAAACAACGTCCCGTGAGGTGCGTTTCACACAGAAACATGAAACACGGTAGACGTATTTATCATACAAAGACGCACAAATTCACCATCAAAAATCAACCAGCTGTAAATCAGCTCCACATGGTCGGACCGTCATCAAACCTCACATGTTTGATAAGAGACCCGACCTGAACACATTTGATCAGAAATATTGATTATCAGTCATAATATCATTGCCTGATTTGCATAACTTAGCTATTTGCATGGAATTGTTATGGACGCTGTAGGAGTGAAGAATAACATCCTGGAAGAGACAAAAACTGAGTAAAAAGAAAATCTTAATATGTTTAGAACTTCAGATGAACTTTACATAAAAAAACACATTCCATAAAAAAACACAACTGTCGTAACCACATTTACAGATATTTCCGAAACTTAATAGGTTCGACAAGAGTTCGTACCTGAAGGCGTTTACAATACGACGAATGCTGCGCGCCCTGACGCACGCGGGCTGCGAGGGACGTTCAACACTGATCGTTTGTCTTTGGAGCAGCGTCAACATAAAACTGTCTATGTACAGTAAACTGCTTACAGGGGCCCTTAAAGGCCAAACAGTCATAATATGATTATCTATTCCGCTTTACCGTGATGAAGAAATAACAACATTTGTTCTATTGAGATCTTGAGTAAGTTATGTCATTGGATACATTTCTGAAGGAGATAATCAATCACATGTGTCCTTCCCTCCCCTGCTGGCCGATGCCTGAATAATAAATGTGTTTTTAGATGATGCACATTAATGTGTTTTTTATCAGTAATAACAAGACATGAAGACTCTTACTTAGTTCCTCAAGGTCTCGTCTTTATTGGATGATTATTGAAGAAAAACATTTTGTTATCTTCAGATCTCAAGAAGATGATTTTATATTTTTCATCCAATGTTTCTGCAAACATTAAGGTCAACATTGAGAGAAAACTAATTAAATATTGTTATCACCAGAGTTCTTCAGAAGGATCCAGAATCCATCTGGTTTTGGTCCGATGGTTGGAGACAAGTTTCATGACAGCAGTGAGTGAATCAATAAACTCAAGTTGCTTTGGCACCAACACACATGAGCGGACAGATAATAAGATGCAGTAATGAATTGATCTACATATTAACACTGCTGCTCCAACCAAGGAGACGATGTTTAGAATAGTGTAAACATACCGTATGAAACCCTTGTTTCCATCGACAGGACAGCAGATGTTTTCCAGATAAATTCAGGATGAACGTTTGGTGACTTTGTAGAAACCAAAAAACCATTTATTCATCATCTCATAGTAATGTCAACATATATAGGACGACTAACCTGTTCCACTTCCAGTTACCAGTAACTCATTACCACCAAACACTGTTGCTGTTCTTCTACTCAAAATATGTGCTTCAAAAAAATGTCCCTTCGGGAATCTTACTGACGAGTAAAAAGGGTGCAGAGGTCAAATAACTTGGTGCCAAAAGAAAATACTAACAATTAATTACTGTCTGTCCTGGGGCAGACTGAGACGAGGCTGTTAGCTCGAAGGTCGACACCTTGAAGACGCTGCTGCTCACGATGTTCAGGGTTTGGACCGCGTGTGGAAGAAGGTCAGCGCTGACAGACGGTCAAACACTTGATACTTGGTAATATAGAAAATTGAGCTGACTCACAGAGTCAACAGGCGACTTTCGGTCTCACACACACACACACACACACACACGCACACACACACACACACACACACACACACACACACACACACACACACACGCCTGGACATGTCCTCAGACTCAAGCAGAAATACACTTCCTTTCCTCCGTGTCTGTCCACAGAAGTTGCTCAGTTTTTGCTCTGTGAGCAGCCTAGAAACTCCTGAAGTTTTGGGGCATCGACGTGTTGAACAGCTGCAGCGTCAATAAAAGACTGTCAGCATCAGCAGGATGTTTCCCACTGAGATCAGAGTCATCACAGAACATATCTACTTTCATTTCTTGTTATTTCACTGGCTGATATATAAAAGACTTGACGAATGACGTCACTGTTGCCAACGACTGATTGACCGAGGCTGTGACCCCCCCTATGACCCCCCTACTCCAATTATGACCATTGCAAAGAGCTCTCGTACAGCCGCATGTATTCATCCTAAATTGTATGTACTAATATCCCTGACCTGTGACCTACCTTAACTACAGTCGTGTGCTTCAGGAGAGCAGCCCAGAAGATAATATAATCATTTTAATGAAAGCATTAATAATGTACAGGACATGTACTGAGACTTAATTTGCCTTACAGAAGATCAAATTCCTTCAGGGGATTTTTATTGATTTTGTAAATAATCAATTGACCAAATGTTCTCCACATGCCAACATTCCTTTTGTTTAATCAAATAAAACAATGATGACTTGTCAATTCTTCTCACTGCACACGTTTCCTGTGGACATGGAGCCAAGTCTACCCGTCTTATAAACAACCCTCCTGGACGCTGATGATCCTCCATTATACTACCCCTCATTGGCACCACTGATGACATAAATGCATCTTTAAATGAGGAGCTGGAGGAGGTGGTTGACTGGGAGTCTAAAAACAAATCAGAGCTAGTTAAATTAAAGCCGTGGTTGCAGGGTGTCCTATTGGAGCGCGCTAAAGAAAACAAGAGGGCATGTCTTTGAACTACCATCTGTCTTGGCACAATGATGTCTAAGAAATGGGGAGAGGCAAGTGAATCATCCAGATGTGATGTACATGGTTACATCACCCCTGGAGCGAAACCAGGATGAATATATAATCTGCAGCATAAAA
Source organism: Macroramphosus scolopax (assembly GCA_901007825.1). Taxonomy (NCBI): domain Eukaryota; kingdom Metazoa; phylum Chordata; class Actinopteri; order Syngnathiformes; family Centriscidae; genus Macroramphosus; species Macroramphosus scolopax. The sequence goes on along the minus strand of CAAKHC010005309.1, from coordinate 8,969 downwards.
CAAAGAAATACAAATCTTCCATTTAGTCCCCAACAGCCTGGCAGTGAACATATAACACCATCACATCCATACAATCCATTCTGATGTGTCCCTCTGCTGGCCACAACAAATAATCTAAGTTGTTAATGAGGAGGACATATTCTCCCCTAATATTGTTCCTATTGTTCCCGCAGCCCGTCGCTGCCACTCAGTTATCTCCTCACTGACATCTGGCTGCTGGACTGCTCTCTTTTGTCTATTTGGCATTTTTTTTAAAAATGAAACTGTTCCAACGTCAGTGTATTTGACAAAACAAACATTCTGCCAGTCATCTGTCTCTGTTGAATGGGGATCTATTCTCTTTCATTCTGCTCCCAACCAGCTGGATTATCGATGGTCTTCACTGAGAGTCCAGTTGAATGTCATATATTGCAAGTTAGATGGACAATGTCCTCCGGGAGCACAGAGAGTTCCTGATTACTAATACATGAACCAAATGACTCAAACTCAAATCCCCCGTTATTTAGTTCTTCTCTACTGAGAGAAGAGAACAATCTGCCAGTGATGTGCCAGCATCTCATTATGTTTTAAATGACGTGGAGGTAGAACTTGTGAGTTTAAAGGACAATTCCAGTATTTTTTCTCCATTATTTCCTATCGTAAGAGGTGACGAAATATTTCATATTATTGTAACCAGTCCAGTAATAAGTGAGTATGTTACAGTCTGCAACGTGACGAGGCAGCCGTACCTCAGATTGGTCCTTTAAAAGTGTTTGTTTCTGGCGCTGACCAGCTGATGATCTCTGTAGATACAAACACGTATGAAGTCTCCTTTTGAGGTCTCTCAGAAGTGAGTAGAGCAGCGTCCACATGGACCAGGATCACGAGGAGAAGACATTCTACATCATCTACTGATGAAAAATGCTGCTTCAAGATTGGAGAGACCTGCTGCTATTGTTTTTATCTATTATCAGCCGTTACGTTAAGAGCGGACAGGTCAGTACAATGTGTTTATAACCTTCTTCGACAGCAGACACTCAAACTACTGCCGCCTACTGGTGGTCAAGGTTATTACCTCAAAGTCCTCCAGAGTCACTCTGAGCTTTCTAGATTTACTGCTGGTTTCTAAGGCCAAGTGGATGACTTGGTGTCATGTTTCTGATGCACAGTAGGCAAGGAAAGGGCACCTTTATTTACGTCGCACAAATATTCTCTTGCGCACTGCGAATAAAGAGTTAAATCACAAAGGAACAAGGACACAGAAAGACGATGAGCCTGAAACTAAGAAACAAATGATCAGTACACAATGAGCAATGAGACAAGTAAAAACACAAGCAGATAATCTGCATGTGATCAAATAGAATCAGTCAAAAGCAACTTTAAATAGATAGAACGGTGCTCAGCCTTTTTAATCTCAGATCTTCTGGTATTTTAGTTTTAGTTCTGGGAATTACAAGCTACAATGATCAAGCTGACCTGAGCGGTTCTGAAGACCTGATAAGCTTCCTGTGGCCAAGCCGTTCAGTTTGTTATGGACAAGAAGTAGAACTTTATGGTTGATTCTCTCAGATCGTGGGAGGTAACGCAGGGCTCTCAGTTTGAACCCTGGCAGCAGCTCTGTGGACCAGCTGAAGCTGTCTGAGATCCTCAGATGGACCTGTGAACAGTTCGATACAATTGTCCAACCTGTCGGTGATGAAAGCCTGAGCAGGTTTCTCAGGTTCCTGCCTCGACATCATGTCTCTGATCCTAGCAACTTTTCGGAGGTGGTAAAAGGTAGATTTTGTTATTGACTTAATGTGACAGCTGAAGTTTCAGAGTCAGAGGTTACACCAGGTTTCTGGTTTGATTTCTTATTTTAAATGACAGAGCGTTGACGTGAGGACAGACTTGAAGTCTTTCTCTGCACCTGAAGCTTTGATCTCAGTTCTGTCCTCATTTAACTGAAGAGTATCCTCTTACTGCAGGTTCTAAAACACTGGTCCAGAGTCAGTTGCACTATAATCATTCGGCAGCACAGCTTGTCATCTACGGCCATGTGATAGGAAATTATAACAACCAAAAATGTTATCAACCAAAGGGAGCGAGTCCGAACTGAACAGCAAAGGTCCAGGAAGCGACCCGAGTGGGACTCCACACATGGTTCTGATAATGTAACGCTGCCAATGGATACAACATGTTGATGTGTAGCTGCTCTCAATAAGGAGCCACAGTGCTGTGAAGGGGCCAGAGGATTGTCATGTACTAATGCAGTTAGCCAGCTATCCTGCTAACGACTTCTTTACCAGGCGGTGGAACTGCACGAGCTCCGAGGAGTTCTGCTGTAGCAACACAAAAGAGCAGCAGTCAACAACCACCACCCGACCAAAGCAACTCCTTCTGGCCTCAGTAATCTCAATCTGTCAGTCATTATTCAGATCCTGTGATCGTAGGTGAGTGTTGGAATCACATTTTACTGCTACAGTGCACGTTCTACCTGCTGAAGGAGTTAGCAGTCCCTTCGCTGGTGAACAGCCCGACTCCCTGGGATCATGTTGCCCCTAATTAGTTTAGAGAGTTTAGTTTTGGGAGAAATGAAGTGTTAGGTTGTTCAGATTGGCGACAAGTTGTATCTTTAACAAGATGACGAATCAACGTTGATTTGGAAGGACGGTGAAAGGTTTGGGTAGATGCGTCTTTGTGCTGTTCTGGAGTGCGTTGACAAGCTCCCCCACTCTTTGCTGTATTTCTTCCACTGGTTAACCCTTTCACGTCCAGAGGTCACTACAGTGGACAGCAGTTCTCTTGTATATTCATGGGTTTTGATGTTATAGCTGCACATCAGCCACGACAGTGAATCTGCCTTCAGCGTCTTGTTCTTCACCAATTATCATAGATAGTCTTCTCTAATGAAGGGTCTTGTTGTCAGTGTCACACTATGTATGCACATTTTCTTTATATATATATATATATATATATATATATATATATATATATATATATATATATATATATATATATATATATATATATATATATATATATATATATATATATATATATAATTCTGCTCTCTATATTTATTCTATAGTTTTCACATCTTTATATATAATTGTATTCATTTGTTTGTTAAATACATATTTCTT